>VDFB02000008.1:234638206-234804620 GCA_007258455.2 Sequoia sempervirens | reverse complement strand
TATATATATATATAAAATTCAAGATTATATATACAGAGTTATAAATCTTGAATTATATATATAGGGTTGTAAATCTTGAATTTTATATAATCCAAGATTTACAGCTATATATATACGTATGTCAAATAAATTCGAGATTAAATTTGAAAGCTTCTGGATTTGACTGCATGAATAATTTTTCCATCAACATTTTGGATCATACTCTATGATTCTTTCTCTTCTCCAGCTCACTTTTCCTGATGATGGATCATAGAGTATGATCTGAAACGTTGATGAAAATATTGTTCATGCAGTCAAATCCAAAAGCTTTCTAATTTAATAGTATGGACTGTGGAGATTTAATGTCTTTAAATTCGAGATTTACAACCCTGAATTTATATAATTTATATATATAAATTCAGGGTTGTAAATCATGAATTTATTTGAAGCTATCTGTTCAGAGTCAGGTTCATATACAGGTGCAGCCAAAAAAACGGGATTGGGTTTGTTTTGGGTATGTTCATAAAAATGGGAATTAAGTTCAAAGTACTACATAGCGTATAATAAACAAAACCATCATAAGAACTAAAAATAATACTTCAATGTCAACTTGTCATACTTGAATGTATGATCGAAATTCACTGTTCAATATTAAAACAATAAAATTGGCAATCAACATCGTATGATCTTCATTAAGAGTATCACCATCATCATTGGCATTAGATGTAACAACCCACACAAATTTATACCAAATTATTCTTGCAGATTTTCAATATTTCTTGCTCAATTATTTTGACAAACGGTTTATAATTTATATCAACTGCCTTACAGAGTTTCCTTTGCATAGAGAAAATTAACAGGACAACAATATTCCAAACATTTTCCAGAATTTTTCTAAATGCTGATATAGCAACAGACAGTCTTAACAGTACACAAATCCTAAAGTGAACACTCAGAAAATTAATAGATATTTTTTTCCTAACCTGAAGCAGCTCCCAGAAACTGTACAGCAAGCCAATTTATAAAACAACAGGAGTAAAAGGCAGGGCCCTAGCTGGTTAGCCTAAGTAATTCCGTTACTGACTCTGCTGGTCACGAGTTCTAGTCTCCCGATCCCGTATATGGTACGGGCTGATGTCGCACCAAGCGCCCGCCCGGTCACGTTAAAAAGTTTACCAGGCGCCTGCAGTTTGTAGGGGTGTGCTGCCCGATTCTGCAGTCTAAAAAAAAAAACAACAGGAGTAAACATTGTACAGCTGGCATCAATGATGGTACAGCTGCATTATCATCCTGTACGACCCAGCTAGGAAGGTACAGTGGCTCACTTTAAAGAGGAATAAATTAAATAGTCACTATTAACTGTGTTTTGACCACCTGCAACTCCCCTTTGATTTGTACAGTGCCTAACAAAGTATGGACTCCTTTGAAAATTGTAGGGCTTGATCAGACTTCGTACGGCAATCGAATTAATGGTACAGCCTGCTAAAGATGATGCTGGAAATTGCCCACATGAATAATGATTTAATTTGCAGCCTCCATTTGAGTTTCATATGACACTTCAAAGTTATAAAATATCTTTGCTGAAACACACAACTCTTCCAAACCACATGTATGGAATAGGTACGGCATCTCCAGATAGGTGAAAATCACATGATTCATTCACTTGGAATTTACCTACAAACTTCAAGTCATCGAACCTCCTTCAGAAACTTGCACAGCTCCAGAAAATTAACAATTTTTTCTTTTTTTTAATTTTCAATATGTACAGCCTCTTTGCCTGTAAGGTACAACCTGCTGATCATAGATATAGAACCAAACAATCTAACCCCTGTAACTTCTGAAATATTAGCACCATTAAATCCCTTAGAAAAAACCAAAAAATTAAGTTCCAGTACAGTCTCTGTGTGAACTGTTAGAATCACCCAAGAAAGATCTTCCACCTTCAAAGATGATATTTCTGATATACTCTTGATTATGGATATATTTCTGATATACTGTTTGCTGTGCTGGATTGCACAAGTTCCTTTTTCCACCTGCTGTGCTTTTGTGTCTTCCTCCTATTCACCGAAGTGAGTCTTCCTAAGGATCGATGGTCTCCTTTCTTTCAAATGACCCGCTCTTATACTTCCCACCGCGGATGGACATGCCTCTTCATATCATGTATTCCTTTAAAAGACATGTCTTTTACCTTGACTAATCGCTGCCTTCCTTAGGATAATTAATTGCATTAATATTATCCTTGCTTAATCGCTGTGTCTTCATAAGTTCGCTGCATGATGATTGTTTATCTTTTAATATTCATTCAATTGACTTCATGTTTGGTGCGGATTGACTTGCACTTGAGTGATTGGATTCCTCATGACCCAGTGATCTGGTTTATTTTTGCGGGGGCATGACAATATATATCAAACGTGTCTCAAAACATACATAATCAAGTTTCATAAAAAATTATCTGTCATTATCAACATCATATCCACTGTAATGCACCCAAACAAAATGCACAGCAATGGCAAGATATCGAATGACCAAAAACTTCAATTTATTCAACCAGCACAGAAAGATAGTGCCCAGAGTAGGCTAATTTTGAATCTCAGACATACACAGCAACAACAAGATAGTTCACCACTGGAATTCTCAATCTAACATTCACAGGTTTCAGATAACAATGAATATGCAATTATCAATACAGGCACTCACTGGAATTTACAGTGTTAATAACTCTGCATACATTGATAAGTCTCAGGATTACCAGTGCGAACTAGAAGAAATGGTTTACACAGCGTGCCAAATCCACACACAAATCTGAAGATATAATTCACAGACTTAGTGCACTTAGGATCTGATGGTGCAGGTGACAGGACTCAATCTGGTGACAACAGTGGAGGTACGAAATTCGTCCCAATGCAGATCCAATATGATGACAGTAACTATAATCACCAGATTACATTGCATCTGCTCCCAGGAAATGACGGAAGCGAGATAATAATGGCACTCAAAAATCACAGCTGGAATATATTAGATCAGATATTGCTAGGAATCACGAGCTCACAGGCAGAGGGTTTCGTCTCTCCTAGAGGCACTGGCAAGGGATTTCGTTCCTGTCAGTGCAGAAGGGTCTTCTTCTCCATCATGATAATCTTCCCAGTCCATCAAACCCATATATATATATGCAAGCTAACAAGCCACCAACAGGTCGGCCAAACAATATGAAATTCCAAAATTAATTTAGCACCTCCTCAAATTGAGTTGGCTAGAGATAGTTGTGTATAAATTTAAATATTATTATTTAATGAATTAAATTTATATTATTATTTAATAGTTTATTATATTATTTAATACTATTAAAAATATTTTAAATTGTCTCCCACCAACAACCACATCGGGGACATGACAGTCCTCCCATCTCGAAAATTGCTTGTCCTCAAGCAATTTGCACTTGTATACCAAGATCCCATATCAATCTCAAAGTCACTGCTCCGCCATTCTGTTGGGCTACTTTGATGTAACCATTGCTAGCATCATTGCCCTTCTGCAGCATCTTGTGAGGTACTTCGTCAATCATGCAAATCTTGATGTCCTCATATTCTTCCAGCATGCTCTGTTGGAGAATACTGCTATTCATCCTTGAGACAAGATAAACATCTCTCATCCAAACTCCATCAACAATCTGATCAATCTTCAAACCAAGGACTGTGAATGTTTCTTGGTAAACCTTTATGAAGCTTTCTTCTCTTATTTCAGTTATAACCTCCATCATCTCAATGTCATTAGTACTCTCATGATAAATTTGCAATTTCTCCTCATGAGGGTCAATCTCAAAGGCATCATTCTTCACAATAGTGTGATTAACAACATCATCACATGGTTCATTTACTTCCATACCTGAAGTTTGATTGGTTGCTTCATCAATGTTTTGTTGGTACTCACCATCATTAGATATCAACAAGCAATCTTCGTCTTTGACTTGTTTATGGGGTTCCTCCTTAATAATTTCTGTATCACTTTCTTCTTTCCTCTTTTGCCTGATGTAGTTGTAAAGTCCTCTTTTGTCTGGGTTTCTATATTCAAGACAATGTAGATAATGATCGAAGGGAAGTACAGCTTTGATCTTATCAGGCATTCCTTGATATCGGTTGAAGATCTTGGTGGCTTCATTCGAATACCTTTCCTAATCCTTATGTATCTTCAATATTAGCTCCTGAAGGGGATCTATGTCTTCTTCCTTGAGGAATTTAGCTCGCGACTTCATGTTTCCTCTGCAAAATCGTCCCGCAAGCTGGCAGGACCACTGCTCTGATACCACTGTAATGCACCCAAACAAAATGCACTGCAATGGCAAGATATCAGATGACCAAAAACTTCAATTTATTCAACCAACACAGAAAGATAGTGCCTAGAGTAGGCTAATTTAGAATCTCAGACATACACAGCAACAACAAGATAGTTCACCACTGGAATTCTCAATCTAACATTCACAGGTTTCAGATAACAATGAATCTACAATTATCAATACAGGCACTCACTGGAAATACAGTGTTAATAACTCTGCATACACTGATAAGTCTCAGGATTACCAGTGCGAACTAGAAGAAATGGTTTACACAGCATGCCAAATCCACACACAAATCTGAAGATATAATTCACAGACTTAGCGCACTTAGGATCTGATGGTGCAGGTGACGAGGCTCGATCTGGCGACAACAGTGAAAGTGCAAAATTCGTCCCAAAGCAGATCCAATATGATGAAAGTAATTATAATCACCAGATTACATTGCATCCACTCCCAGAAAATGGCGGAAGCGAGATAATAACGGCACTCAGAAATCACAACAGGAATAATTAGATCAGATATTGCTAGGAATCACGAACTCACAGGCAGAGGGTTTTGTCTCTCCTGGAGGCACTGGCAGGGGGTTTCGTCCTTGTCAAAGCAGAAGGGTCTTCTTCTCCATCGTGATAATCTTCCCAGTCCATCGAACCCATATATATATATATATGCAAGCTAACAAGCCACCAACAGGTTGGCCAAACAATATGAAATTCCAAAATTAATTTAGCACCTCCTCAAATTGAGTCGGCCAGAGATAGTTGTGTATAAATTTAATATTATTATTTAATGATTTAAATTTATATTATTATTTAATAGTTTATTATATTATTTAATACTACTAAAAATATTTTAAATTGTCTCCTGCCAACAACCACATCGGGGACATGGCATCCACAATCAACCCTCATGTCAACTATGAATTCCAGTGTCACCTAGTGGTGGTGGTGGTGGTGGTGGTACTGGTGGTGGAAGCCCTCCCTAGGAGGACCCATCACTATAGACCTCAAGGTAGAGGCTCTTTATCGTGTACTAATTCACTCTATGTATGATGGTGCCCTCTAATCTAGTGGTACCACCTACTCATACAACTGCCTATTGTTAATGATATTGCAGCTTCAGGTTCGTCCTTCCAGCCACGAGTGAAGACATAAATAAATGTAGCCTATTGGCTATTTATTTATATGTGACATTTAATGAGAATGGGCGCATCTCTTGGCATCAATATAATTTTCTCTTGGGCCGACTTTCCTTAAATTATATTTATTATTTGAAATTATATTATTCTGTGCTTGGCCGACTTGCATCATAAAAGGTGTCTCTTGGATTTGTATATATAGGAGTTCTATTTCTCATTTGAAGATCATCAAGCAAGTTCGATTCATTCTCTCATTAAGGTGCGAATTTCTTCTAGAGCATAAGTGCGAATTTCTTCAAGAGCAGAATTGTGAATTTCTTAAGGGCAGATTTAGCAGTCCAAGGAAGTGCAGATCTACATCTGTTATTGCATCTGGTATAGGTGCTGAATATTGGCCTTGTGATTGGCCTCATTGTAAAGAGAATTGTTGCCATTCTTTTTATATAAGAGAGATCTTTTGTTGTTGGGTTTTTCTCCCTCAAGAGGAGGGTTTTCCCAGGGTATCTGCTGTGTTATTGTGTCTGATTTTGAATTAATTTTCTGTGCAATTAATCTGTTCATTAAAATTTACACCTATAGTATAGGGCATCCCTCATCACCCTCGACAAATCAAAAAATGTATGTGTGAATCTCTATGGCACAAGTAGCCCCATGTTGTGTCTAGCTCCGAGCAAATTCATTGCACATCTGGCTATGCCTTGTCTCTTGTTGCACATGTTGTGGCAAGCTCTACCCTCAATTCATCTCAGTCCACCTAAGTTGTGGCTAGTTGTACCTATAGCCCATCTCTCTCCACCTAAGTTGTGGCGAGTTGTACCTATATCCCATCTCTCTCCATTAAACTATCTTTCTCTACTCATACTCCAACCCCCACGGTCTATAACTATGTTATCTTGCTATCCCTAGCTACAATCTCCTATAACAAGTTATCCATCATGTCATTTCCTACCCTTGGGGATATGGATGATCTTGACCTTGTATCACCTCCAACTCTGTCTCCACCTCCCTCAACATCCATAGCATACCCCCCTACTCCATTCTCTCCATCTCCCCCAGGCAAGGTTGCCTCCTCCTGTCTAGCTCCCCTATCTCCATCACCCTTGGCTACTCTTTGCAATCCCCCTCTCATTTGTCATTGTCACCTCCACCATGGCAAAGCCCTCAAAGTTGTCGCTATCCTCATGAAGTTGTCTCAAGCCTTGTTTGGGCCCACCAAACATCATAACCATCTATGACCCCTACATCCACTATATCCTCTCAATCACCCTATTCTATTGATAGTGTTGGCGTAAAATCTAACACTTGTGGAGTGCAGGTTTGTACGGACAGCTATGTACACTACGCAATGAGTGCTCTTCAAATTAGGAGGGGAAGCTCCCTCGTTGTGCTGGAATGCATGTAAAAGAAAAGTAATCTAAGTCCTATCTTTTTGTTCTCAGCTGGAAGAGGCACAAGGTTAAGAAAACCAAGAACGTTGCAGCTAAGGATTTTCTGGTTTCGCAGATCATTAACTACAACTAAGCTAACTACTTTAAATCTATCCAGTTTCCTCAAGAAAACAGAGCATGAGGAAATGGAGCAGGGATGACTATCGGACGATAAACGAGTTTAGACTCTCTACTTGAAGGCAAGGTGGCGCAACTATCATCTCAATCTAAACAAGCTTATTGGGCACAAAACAGATTTAAGAATTCACCAAGATGATCTTATGAAACCCTGTGTGGCATAACACTTGATCAAAATAGTAAAAACTTCACAAAACAGCCTTTATCATTACAATCTCACGAAACCCTATGTGGCATAACCCTTGATTATAATGATAAAGATTCACGAAACAGATTTATCGCCGTAATTTCTCGAAACCCTATGTGGCATAACGATTGATCACAATGGTAAAGATACACAAAACAGCTTTATCATCTCAATCTCTTGAAACCCTATGTGGCATAACAATTGACCTCAATGGTAAATATGTTCAAACAGATCTAACTATGGGAGGAATTTACCACGCCAATCTTATGGAACCCTATGTGGCATAACACTTGATTGAAAGTAGTAAAGACTTCACAAAACGATTTTATCATCACAATCTCACGAAACCCTATGTGGCATAACACTTGATTGAAATGATAAAAGATTCACAAGACATAAAGAATCCACCATTACAATTGCATGAAACCCTATGTGGCATAACACTTAATCATAATAGCGAAGACACATGAACAAATACCAAAAGAGCAATATTGAGGGCAAGGTAGGCGCAGCATATATTTCTCTCTCCGGCCAAAAGTTAATTACAAATGAGCATAAGCTCTTATTTATATACATCAAGGTGTAGGGAACCTAAAATCACCTTGTGTTAACCTCTGATCTATAAGTGCATGCAAGATTAATTATTAAACCTAATGAAGTAAACTATCTGAGTTAAGCGAAGCTACCATCGGATTAGCAGATACATTTCTCTAAATGGACCATGTGCAAGCATACACGTCCTTATTTAAAAGCAAAGTTAAGACTACCTTGTTATGGACTAACTAACTCCTGTGTTGATAATTCCAAGAATGAGATAAGCATGTGTTAAGTCAATAAGTAGGCGAAGTGATCAGCGCAGCTCTTGGCTCAACCCTTGAAACTATACGGGTTCCAACTTCGAATCACTCCCATATCCTTTCGGTCTAACACTTCGACCAAGAACTCATCGATCTCTCTGTCATCTGGCACTTTGATGCTGCTAAAAATAACAGTCTGTTTCTTTAGTTCTCTGCCACTTTCTGTAATTGTGTGCATACATTCTTTAACATCTTCAGTCGCCTTCTTGAAACTAGCTGAAATTACTGAAGATGTGATCAGAACCTCCATCAAGATATCCCAAACATGCTTCTGGAACTTAGTTTGCACAGCCTCGAGATCAGCGTAGGTACCATCTTCACGAAGACAATGGCATGGGATTTGAGTGACTTTGGCGGCTCCGTAAATGAAGTAATCTCTATTCCTTTTGCAACTTAACGCTTCATTGTCAGCTGCTCTCATGTAAACCTAAATTAAGACCAATTTGATCTTGAATTCAGTCTACGTGAATTGCATTCTGAAAAACTCGCCCATTGACTATGAACACGGCTATGTTCTGACAACTTTCTCCGGAAAGCTGAAATGGCCCCTGGTGAGGCTAAAAATACCCTGTCGGAGGATAATTTCACCAAAAATTCTGAGACATGGGTTTTGTCCGAAAAATGATTCTAAGACAACCCACAACGTCAGAATTGTGAAAAAACGCCATTTAGCTTGACATGCAAAGATTTTTCAGTCGAGAACTGCAGGGGTTTTTAGAGCTTCTCGGGGCAATTTTTCTTGAGAAAATCTGGAACATGGGTTTTATGCACAACGGAATTCTGAACAAACCCAGATTATGAGATTTTCAAAAAGATGTGTTTCAGGCCCACATGCAAAGAAATTCTCGGAAAAAAAACACAGAGCTTCAGAATGAAGGCTACGGGGCGATTTTCTCGAAAAAATCTAAGGCACGTGGGTTTGCTGCAAACAACTGAAGTATCGAACCGATGATCAAATTCAGATATGTTGAATTTCTTTGACATGCACAAAAGTACCTAAGGTAGAAATACAAAAATAAGACGGAAGATAGAAAGTTTTGCTTGTTTGCTTCTGAAAAATCAGCCAATCTCTTTTCTGGAACTTGATGAAACCTGCATGCAAAGTGAAAATAAAGTCTAGAATCTTCTTCCTCTGAATAATCTAAACTCGTTGCTTCGAAGGACGCTGAATTCGGACACCTGAATCACCTTTAGCTTGCTGGTCGCTCAAGAAGAATATGAGCTTCAGAGCAAAAAGATGATGAAATAATGGACGCCATTGCTAAAATATATAGAATTTCATCTTTGAAAATTCGCACTAAGCAAGGAAACCATGAAAAGTGCGCTTGGCTTCTAATTGGACCTCATTTTAGTTAACTGAAACTAAAATATGCTAATTAAATCGCCATGCTTTAGGGTTTTCCCTTTTCAATCTTCAGTTAACAAATTCATGCGAATTTGACTTTAGTTGACAATTCTTGTTGAATTCGCCATCTTCACACTTGCTTTAAATTCACAATTTAGAACTAAAGCGTCCCTTTTGAGAACTCCAGTTGACAATCTTTGTTGAAAAGAATTCGCCAATTACATGCTTTAAATCTAAAAATAGCAACCCTTTTGGAACTAAAGTTAACAATCTTTGTAAAGGGCGTAGCTTCACATATTATGCTTCATCATTAAAATATCTAAATATGGCAACCCTTTTGAGAACTAAAGAAAACAACCTCATGCGCCATACTTCACAAATTTATGCTTCATCATTTATGCCGTCCCTTTTAGAACTTCAGTTGACACTCAATGAAGCGCCATCTTCACACAAACTTCACAATTTTGACCAAACTCGCCATGCATGTGGACTCCAGTTGATATTCACTGATAATCTTCAGTTAAGTGGACATGCAATCAAGTTAACTTAACATGCAAAGCAGTTAACTGAACATGCAAACTAGTTAACTCGACATGTGAACTAAAAGATCACTCAACATGCCAACATACGAACTGAAAATGACAACCCAGAAATCGTTCAGTCTAACTGCAATCAGAACTCCAGTTAAGGCGTCCATTCAACTCACTTTCGAAAATTCAACTTTGAACTCTCAAGCGAATTCCAGACTTAGCCAAATTTCATGAAAATTTAAGCTAAAACCTCTATCGGGACCTCTGTTCATCCTCACGACTTGGTTGATTGATGGTGGTGGTCATTGCTGACTAAGTAAAAGCTGATCAAAAGATATCTTGAGTGCCGTCATATCACGACATCGAAGGCTCAAAATCCAAGCGCCTTTTTTTTCCAAAAGCTGCGCTTTTCTCAGACTTAGTCAAATTTTGACTTACGCATCTCAAGCGAAGGGAAAAACAAATCCTTCATAACTTTCATTTATCAACTTCGGAATTTTGGAACTCGGGTTCCTCTGCGGGTGACTTGATTCTACCGCAGCGACAAAGGCACATTTCAGAAAACATCATCTGAGGGTGAAAAACAAAAGCCTTTTTGAAAAGTTGCTCTTTTTCAAACTTAGCCATTTGGAAATGAAAAATAACATAAAAACTCCGCTTTGCGGTGATTGAGACATCTTACGGCGGAGCCAGGCGGAAGCGAGCACGTGGCTACGGACATTGAATATCGAAATCGATCGAAAGAAAGCATTAAAGGCTTGAAAAGCTTCGCCTTTCCCAAAATGTGCTCTTTGCTTTTTCCTCGATATTCTGACTAAGATTTGACCCGTTTGACCTTAGGTTCAGACGCTTCAGCAACTCAGATTCACCCTCTGACGGATGCGTCGCGAAGCTCGAACAAATGTGAGATAAACATCTTGGGTAATTAGCCAAAACGTTTGGCACCTCAAAAGATGAAACGCCTTTCTGACAGGCTTGATAGCTCACTGCGAAGCTGACGTGATGCCGGACAAAAGTCTGTTGGAGGTGACAAACCCTAAAAATAGGATCTGGACCCCTAAAAGATAGGGCGCCCATTTGAGAATGTGCTCCCTTCTCCAGAGATAGAAAATTTTGATGATTTTCCTTCAGATTCTCACTTTTCTTAAATCTCTACAGTAACAGACCGACACGACACTGACACCAACTCCATATTTGAGAACCCCAAAAACGACCTTCTGACATCACTTTAACAAGATTAAGACTCAATTAAGCAAAATGCCTTAGTGAAGCAAAAATTTTGGTTTTGGGTACAACATTAGGCTCCGTCTGGTGACCATGTCGGATACTTACGGCATAGGAGATCCCTAGAATCTCAGTGTTTTCGCAGACCAGTGACTTTATAAGTTGGGTATATGGAATCAGGACTTCCCTAATCACCTATAACATAAAAGTTTCCTAAAAACTTAACCTAAAAATCACCTAAAACAAGACTACTTAAATCACCTATAACACGACAAGACATCACAAAACGGGGAAAAACAAAACAACATTACGATAAAGCATTAAAATACTTACAAGAAAATCACTCCACCCCCGAAGGGTTGAAGTGCTTAAGATACTATCTGCTGCATGGCAGCAGGAAGAGCCTCCCACCAATGTCGTTTCTGCCTGAAAGGCTTGACTTCTCTTCTTCTGGGAATTGCAGGAGGCAATCCTTCTGGAATGAAGATTCTCAGGTATTCATATATCCATGCACAAGTACTCTGCCAAAAGTCAGAATATGGTGCAAATGGGAAATCTAATACCCCGAAGGTATTAGTTTTATTATTGTCCATCCTGGAAATGTCAAATTCTTCAAACCAATCGATCGAGTTCCAAACTCGATTTCTATAATGTCGTAGGTGATCTTTTCTGACCTGATAATATCCTTTGACCGGCTCATTGATCAACTCTGCATCACCTTTAACACATAGGAGTTTGATTCCCATGTCTTCGGCATCTTTGAGGCCTTGCAAAAGCACCTCTTTTTCAGCTTCAGTTAATTCCAATTGCTGGAAATTTGCAACTGGGTTCAGCTGTTCTTTAGGGGATATGATCAATTCCCCTTCTTCTAAAAATTTTGAACAACCTCCATCGAACTGTATTATCCATGACTTTGTCTTCTCTGTCGATCTCTTTTCAGAACAAGAAATGTTCTGGTCTTCAACTTTTATTTCTGACAAAGTTACACAATTACCAGGACCCGTTTCAGGCTTTGCTTCTGCTGGAACATTTGACTTTAACACTGCATGTTTCTTTGCAACCTTGAGAATCTGATCTAATTCTTCTGGATGATCCTGAAGATATTCGAGTTGTGATAATTGTACCTTGGTCTTCATCATGGAAGCTACGATGTCAAAATTTGCTAAAGACGTCTCTTGAGCAACTGGCATAGTAATCTCACGTGAAGATTTGGGTTTAGAAGTGAGAGGCACTTCTTCACCCTCTTCGTTTGATTTCCGCCTTTCTTCTTCTTCTTTTTGTGCTTTGAAGTGTTGAACATTTGCAAACACAGGAGGAGCGTACTGACGGTATTCTTCTTCTTGATTTACGGGTTCTTCATCAAAGTATCCCGCTGCGGAGTCGCCATCGAAGTTGTCCGTTTGTGGTAAAACAACCTTCGAACTTGGTGTTGGTACAAAACTAGAACTGGGAGCAACTTCAGTGTATCCCATGATTTGGATCATTCTCAGGTTCTCTGGACATGTGGATCCGGTATGTTCATCAGTGTCATGGAAAGGACAAAATACTGCACTGTGTGCAATTTCAATCATTGATCTTGGTGGAGATGTTGGCAACCGTGGCTTAAGATATTCCCTCTTTGGCTGGTACGGTTGCTGAATTGGAGATCTGATAGAATCTATTTTCATCAAGCCAGAAGTGATCATATTATCCTCCAACTCAATGGCGTGTTCTTGTGCACTCTTCAACTCTGTTGCTTTGGCCGTCTTCAGAAAGAAGGCTATCTCTGATGGAAGAGCATTTATGAAACAGCTTATCAGAATCTCCGGTGATGGATCGAATGTAAAAGAAATTCTTGCAACAAGACGATTAAATCTTGCCACAAAATCCCTCATGTGTTCTTTGTGCTCCATCTTTGAATTTGTGAGCTGGGCAAACAACATAAGATTGTCTTCAACGGGCTTGAATCTCGCCAAAAAATTCTCGCTCATAGTTGCCCAACTTGTAATACTGCCTGGCGCCAAGTGATTGAACCAGTCGGCAGCATTTCCCACTAGAGTCTCGACAAAGAGACACACCGCGATGTCTTCATGCTCCACGTGCAAGACGGCGCAAGCCGTTGTGAACGCAGAAAAATGGTCCTCCGGGTGTTGAGTTCCATCGCCGTGAAACCTGTTGTGACCTTTTCACACATCGCCCCATCGCTGATGGGGACCCCCAGTTGCCTGTTAGTTTTTAGGGTTTTGTCTCCTTGCGACGGTTACGAGAGATCACTTTGCTTAGAGTTTCCAGTCAATTCGCCAAGAGTTATCCAAGCCAAGTCAGGAATTCATGTTTGAATCAGTGCGTAGATGTCATGGGAGCGCTCAGAAGGCCCAAGAGATGAAGATCGACTGTGAATTCGGCCAATTCTGAGACTTCCTATTTTTTAGGAAAAGTTGATTTTTCGATTTTTCATTTTTGGCATTTTTGGACCAAACAGGGTTCCCTATTTTTTAGGGTTGCTTTTCTATTTTTAGAAAGTTTCTATTTTTGGAAAGTTTCTATTTTTGGAAAAGTTCTGAGTGAAAAAAACTCAGAAGTTCTGAAAATCAAAAAGTAAAAATTTGAAAAATTTGAAAAATTTGCAAAAAAAGTTCAAAAAGTATGAAAATCAGACTGAAAACGTTCGAAAATCTGGAAAAACCAGTCAAAAACCAGTCAAGATCGATCAGATTTGAAGGTGAAATCGTGAAAATCAAATAAAAATGAGAAATCTGTGAAAATCTGGAAGTCATGAAGTTCGCCCAGCAGCAATGGAGAATATCCTTGGATATTCCAAAGTCCGCCCAGCATATAGCATGCCCATCCTTGCATCTTAGAAAGTCCGCCATGCATCTTGAAGGTATATCCTTGCATCCTCCAAAGTCCGCCCTGCATGTCCAAAAGGTTGATGAAGTCCGCCATGTGCAAGAGGGATGTCCAAAAGGTCTCTAAAGTCCGCCACACTTGTGCCAAACAGCTTTGAAGTCCGCCAGCAGTTAAGGGGGATATCCTAAAGGCTCATGAAGTCCGCCATCTTCAAGAATGCACATCCAAAAGGGTCCCAAAGTCCGCCATATGAAAGAAGGGATGTCCAAAGTGCTTCTAAAGTCCGCCTAGCACCAAAAGGCACGTCCAAAGAAGGCTAGAAGTCCGCCATCTTCAAAGGGAGACATCCCAAAGACCTTCAAAGTCCGCCCATGTGCATGAAACTCGTCCAAAATGCTTGAGAAGTCCGCCCTTAAAAGGTGGGACTTGGCTGAAAGTCAAGTAAAGTCCGCCTAGACTTATGAAGTAAGAAAAAATTGAAATTTTACTAAGTGTTGATGCCTACCAAGGGAAAATTTCGAAATATGCTAAATATGAAAGCCTAAAAAGGTGGAAGGATAATTTTTGGCCAAACATTATATCATTTCCAAAGGATAAAACGATGGGAATAAGTGCTAAGACATCCATGATCTACGTCCAAGATGCATATCCAAAGAGGAGAGATGTCCACCATGCACTTGGAAGGAGTTAGCAAGTTGCTAAAGAAATCCATGATGACCGTCCAAGATGCCAATGAAGTCCGCCCAAGATGATAAGATGATGATTTTTGGCTAAGTGTCAAGGCCAAATCCAAAGAAAAGCTCTAAAATTCGCCTAAGTATAGAGGCTAATGGATGGAAAATGAAGACGTTGGCTAGACATCCAGACATTTTTGAGATGACAAATGCTAAGCTTGAAAGGACATGTGCTAAAGAACGTCAGGATATGGCAAGGAATGAAACGGAATATGCCTAATACGATGAGGGAAAAGAAAGGCAAAATTTGCCTAAGTATGGAAAATGCGAAGAAATTGTCAACTTTGGCTAAAGAAAAATGCACGAGGTAAAAGGAAAGGAAGGATCGTCCTTGACCAAAGGATGAAGAATACGTCAGACGTCAGGAAAATTCAACCGGCAAAGACATTCTGACAAGGATCTTGCCTAGAAAAATTCGACCGAGCAAGGAAATATTTGACGTTGGCGGAAGAGAATAAGCTTAAAATCTCGCCTCGGCAAAGAAAAATGAGGATCTGGCAATAAAATCTTTGACGGAATGGCTTGAATTTTGGTTTGGCTAGGTGAAATTATGGATGAAATCGGAAAACAAACTCTTAGCCAAGAAAAACGGAAGAACAATCAAGATAGCCATGGGTCCAAGACGAACGGGTTGGAATTAATTAAAATATTTTAATATTTTAATAATTAATTCTCAACTATTTGGAATTTAAAAATACCTTGGACATAATCAAATTTGCCAGACACGAATCGGAAGAAAACGAAGTACGCCAGACAGAGATGAAATCCGGCAAGAAAATTAAATTCATCACGAATTTAATTAAATATTTAACGTTTATTTAAAAATTCGAAAAATCAAAAGATAAGTATTAAATGAAAAAAATCGAATTTTTGAAGATCAAGGAGATTTGTCCGGATAAGTTCGAGACTGAGCCTTGTCGGAAAATAAAAGGAAAGTTGCCTGTTTGGAAAATGAAAACAAATCGAGGATCAAGAAGAAAGATGGCAGTTGCTAAATCGAATTCAATCCTTCAGCATTATAATGAGTTTCAGCAACTCATTTTTCCACACACAGCTGAAGAGAAATTTGATCTTTCTCGAAATCGTCAGGCAATCAATTCATCAATAGGCAAAGTCGAATTGTCCAGAAGGATAAGCAGTGTTATGCTGAGGAATTTTTCGCAGGAAAAGAAAAAGAGAGTTTTTCAAAGCTGAATTCTTCTTGAAGAGGGGCGCACTTTTCAAAAAAATCAGATTTTTAAATCTGATTTACATTTGACGATCCTTCACTGAGGTTTGAGGATTGGTTAATTAAATTTGCTATCTTTTTATGCCCTTTCCTCTTGACGAAGTTCTGGCAAGAATTTTCAACTCCATCAAAGTCACTTTCAGCTTGCTTTTTCGCAATATTTTAATTATTTGAACAGCTGAAAGTTATTATTTTTTTCGAATCCAAGGCACGAGGTTTAAACTATTTTAAAAGTCTTTTTATTAATGTTAATTTTATGACTGCAGGTTGACGGACACGGCAGGAGGATTATCAAGGAAGCTGAAAATGAAGTTCGCCAATAAGGGTGCCCAAAAGGAGACCAAGGTCATCTCAAAGTGGAAGAATGTTGTAGATACTGACCTCGGACATGTGGATTTTGACGAATTCAAGCAAAGAGTATACGGTCAGAAGGGACTTCCCACAGCAATAGCCATAAGAATGGTCAGAAACGGGATCTTCCAAGCAGCTGGATTCCCACCGGCCATGGATTGTGCTGAGTTAATGGTGGAATGTGCTCGCCATTATGATGCTCAAAAGAGACAGATCATCGCCCCTGACGGACGAATCTTGGCACATTTGAATGAAGTTGTAATCCAAGAAACCTTTGGCATCCCTGAGCATTCAAGAACGGTCTATAAGACCAAAGAAGAAACCAAAATGCTATATGACAGCAAAGCAGATTTGTGCGCCACCACAGTCAACAAGGTATGGATGGACAAGCCAAAGCCATCAATCAAGAAGATGCCCAAGAGACCTCGCCGCACGGATTTCAAGGAAGATTTTGGAGATATCGTGCTGATCTGAACAGGATCGCAGGCAATCCGCAAGGCGCCTTCTTTGAGAGCTGGATGTACTACTTCATCGACGAGGTCACCTCCGGAGTTAAGATGTTCAACTGGTCACGGATGATAAGTGACAACCTTCACGAGCAACTGATCAACCTTGAAGAGACTAAGTCTTTTCACATGAGTTCATATGTGATATACCTATTGGCCAGATCATACAGATATCCAGGACTGGTCTGCAAAGGCAGAATTGGCAATGGAGAGAACGAGCTCAGGCCTTACGACTGCTATCCTCAGCTCCAATTGAAAGAAAAGACTCACTTCAGGAGGGTGCATGATGCATTCCTAATGCATATCACCAGAAAGCTCCAAGGAGGAATACATCAAAGGCTGAGCCATGAAGCAAAAAGCCTTATCAGCAAATACGGGTCTTGGTTCATCCAATTCCCGAAATTCACATATATCAGGATCCAGGGATTTACTGGAAATCCCTATAAATTGCCTATCTATCCGACTAATCGGATGGTATTGCTCGAGGTTTTGAGACAATTAGAAGAGTACCAGAATATTCAGAGGCCGACCAAGAAGGCGTCCGTCACATTCCCTTTCTTCATCGGGAACATGCTAGAGTACTGCCCATCCGCCCAAGCAGCTGAGAGTGCACGGTTGGAGATCCAATGGTACCCTTTCACGGCATACAAGTCCAGGGTCAATTATGACCCACATCATAACATCCGGACAGTGGAAGGAAGAAGATATAAGCACAGAACGGAACTGGAGGATTATTGGGCAAATGCTGCCGATGAATACGAGATCAGACGGAAGATGTGGTCCAGGATGTCCGTAGATTTCATGAGAACAATTGAGTTCTGCCGAGTACCTGATCAGCTTCAGGATGACGGAAACCACGTCCAACCTCGCTTTGAGGAAAGTCGACCTCTCCCTCCAGTGAAGTGGTCAGAGCCAGAGCATGCAGACCTAGCCACCCTAATGAGGCCAGTGACGAAATATTCTCAGTGGTGGGTTGATGATCATGTTCAGGAATTGAGACAAAAAGGAATCACGCTCACATATGATCTGTTGAGCGAATCAGAGTCATATTCCTCTAATGCCGGGGCATCCCATCAAGACTTGGTTGGGATTGGAGAGAAAAGAAAAGAAATGGTGCCAAGTGCAGAACCTGTTTCCAAGAAGCATAAAGGAGGACCTTCTCGGTCAGCGGCGTCCAGGAATGTTGACCATTTGGTGGCTAATATAGACGACTCCTTGGTTGAGATGCTCGAACCTCTTGCAGCTCAGGAAGTGAACAATGAACCTATCCAATTAGATGATGAAGAGCCTGCATCACCAGCAGGCACAGAGATTTTAGGTTCAGACAATGACATGGATGTCCGGGATAATGACTTAGAGGAAGGAATGATTTCCGCCCTCAGAGGAGTCATGGATGTTCCAAACGAGGACGAGGTCCAAGTAGAGGATGGCATTGAACAGTCAACCATTCCAGACTGGCTATTAGAAAGAATGAAAGTTCAGGTGCCTGCTGAGGCTCAACAGGAAGAAGAGGACGATACTGCCGATTTCTTGGCAAGATTAGAACAAGTTGCTACCAAGAAGCCCGCCAAGAAGTTTTCCACCATCCAGAGGAATGAGACAGGCCACCGTTCCGTGCACATTGCAGTACCTACAGTGGATAAGCCACAGGACGAAATCACTCCGCAGGAGTATGCTATCACCACTGTTGACCTTGGTCCGACTTCAAAAGGTCAGGAAGTAGAAGAGTTAGATAATTCCGTCTCGACCATTAAAGCGAGACTGGAAAAGGAAGTGACCAAGAAGAAAGAGTATAAAAAGGAGGTCAAACGTCTCAAAGAATATATACAACATTTGACCCAGCCGCTAGATCAAGGCAATGCAACTGTTCCTCCTCTCCTCAATTCATCACAGGAGATGACTCAGGAAGTTGAGCATGGAATGGTGACAGCCAGGGAAGCGCAAGACTGGATGGCAGGTGAAGGCATGGAAGCTGCCTTGTTCATGGAGAGGTTGGCGCTTGCTTATGGACGAACCTCTTCGTTTCTTTCTAGGTTGATGGATATGGCAGAGACATGGGATGGCATCCCGGATATGCAAGAAAGGCTTATTCCGAGCCTTAGGATTTTGAAGAGCACTCCGAGGGAGGAGTTAGTTGATAAAAGGGTGATCGCTGCAGGGGCAGCATATGATTTTCATCACTGGTTTTGGGCAGTGACAATAAGAGAAGAAGTATTGGAGAAGGCGAGAATCGATGGGCTTGGAATTGAAGAACAGGTCAGGAAAATCCAGGAGAAGATGTGCATGATAACTACAGATGTGTTCGACCGTGAAGTCATCCGGGAGAACGACATGCAGTTAGAGAGACTGAAGCAAAAAGTTCAAGAAACTTTCTTCCCGACCGCTGGACCATTTTCGAAGCAGGACTTTGCGAGAGTGGCAAGACTCTCATCCATTCGGAAAGATTTTGAGAAGCAGGAGACAGATTGGGAAGGTACCTTTGCCAGATGCGCCGAGAAGTTGGACGGACTAGAATTCCGGATCAGCATGTTACCTCCTGTCACGATGGACGAAGTCATTGCCGTAGTGTCCAGATTCGCCAAACACAATGCCACTCGAATGGATAAGGACGCCTCTCCTTGATTATAGCTGGAACTGCCACTTTTCTGATAGTTTTCTGATGGTTAACTCTTGTTATTTTGGGAAACCCTAATTAGGGTTTGGTTGTAACAATCTGGGCCGTTAATCTTGTTTAAATCTCGGCCGTCTATTTCATTTTTGGAGCTCTATATAAACTAGTGCTCTCTCATTTTCATTTTGTGTGGAGACTTGTTATGTATATTGTCGCATTGAGACTATTTTGAATGATAAAAGCTCTTGAGCATGATTTGCCTTGAATCACTTCTTATTGTTGAATAGTAAGCGAGGTTACATATTATCTTCCACCATAGATTAGAGTTAAATTTAGATTAATAGAATTTGCTTTGAAAAGTTGTTAATTGAATGAAAGATTGATCGTATCGACTCATTGGTGAAGTGTAGCTCATACTTTCTTCGGATGAATGATTTTCATCCGATGCGTAAAGTTAGCCTGAGCTCCTAAGTGTGGAAGCCTAACTTCAACCTTATCCGAGGTTTGAAAATTATTCTCACAAACCCCTTGAAGATTGCACCCACTTTGCGTATGTTGTCCTGCAGGAGGCGAAACAAAGTGTGGTTTATTTCGCTTCACCAAGTCCTTACTGTCTCTTGATTTCTTAGGCTTAGACTAGATTCTCTTAAACCCTATTCTTTTTGCCATTTTTTTTGAGATCCACAATTGAAAGTCCTAATTGAGAACCTACAAAGATAAATTTCCTAAGTCCCTAGCTTGTGCAGACTTTCTACGTAAGTCCCCTTGTTTATTACCAGCATTATCACAACGACCATTGAGCTTATCCACACGTCGAGACCCGACTAAAGAAACCTTGGAATCGCCTATGCGGTGGTTTTTCAAGAGAGGATAGAGTGTCTTTGGACATTTTTATTCTGAATGTTTGGTGGATGATAAAACACACATCAACAAAACCGAGGAAAACGCTTCCTTGACCCTTTAGGTAACTCATGATTTACTTCAAAAGCCAAAGGTCCAATGTTATTACCCCAAGGTAATGGGGGTGGACGTCGCCTGTCAGCATTGTTGTTATTATCATCCATTGCTTCTGTGTGGATCATGCAATCGGATGCCAGAGTGTCTATCCCGTGAAATAAAAGCGTTTAGCTTTTCATGAAGTTTTCTTGCCTCGTGCCCCACGGTGGGCGCCAGAAAACTGTTGGCGTAAAATCTAACACCGTGGAGTGCAGTTTGTACGGACAGCTATGTACACTACGCAATGAGTGCTCTTCAAATTAGGAGGGGAAGCTCCCTCAGCTGGAATGCATGTAAAAGAAAAGTAATCTAAGTCCTATCTTTTTGTTCTCACTGGAAGAGGCACAAGGTTAAGAAAACCAAGAACGCTGCAGCTAAGGATTTTCTGGTTTCGCAGATCACTAACTACAACTAAGCTAACTACTTTAAATCTATCCAATTTCCTCAAGAAAACAGAGCATGAGGAAATGGAGCAGGATGACTACGACGACGATAAACCAGTTTAGACTCTCTACTTGAAGGCAAGGTGGCGCAACTATCATCTCAATCTAAACAAGCTTATTGGGCACAAAACAGATTTAAGAATTCACCAAGATGATCTTATGAAACCCTGTGTGGCATAACACTTGATCAAAATAGTAAAACTTCACAAAACAGCCTTTATCATTACAATCTCACGAAACCCTATGTGGCATAACCCTTGATTATAATGATAAAGATTCACGAAACAGATTTATCACCGTAATTTCTCGAAACCCTATGTGGCATAACGATTGATCACAATGGTAAAGATACACAAAACAGCTTTATCATCTCAATCTCTTGAAACCCTATGTGGCATAACAATTGACCTCAATGGTAAATATGTTCAAACAGATCTAACTATGGGAGGAATTTACCACGCCAATCTTATGGAACCCTATGTGGCATAACACTTGATTGAAAGTAGTAAAGACTTCACAAAACGATTTTATCATCACAATCTCACGAAACCCTATGTGGCATAACACTTGATTGAAATGATAAAAGATTCACAAGACATAAAGAATCCACCATTACAATTGCATGAAACCCTATGTGGCATAACACTTAATCATAATAGCGAAGACACATGAACAAATACCAAAAGAGCAATATTGAGGGCAAGGTAGGCGCAGCATATATTTCTCTCTCAAGCAAAAGTTAATTACAAATGAGCAAAGCTCTTATTTATATACATCAAGGTGTAGGGAACCCTAAAATCACCTTGTGTTAACTACAGTCTCGCAAAATGCATGCAAGATTAATTATTAAACCCTAATGAAGTAAACTATACAGTTAACTGGAAAGCTACCATCAGTTAACCGGTACATTTAACCTAAATGGACCATGTGCAAGCATGCACGCCCTCTTATTTAAAGCAAAGTTAACTGAGACTACCTTCGCTAATCGGAAACCCTAACTCCCTGTGGTTGATAATTCCAAGAATGAGATAAGCATGTGTTAAGTCAAGTAGTGAACCGAAAAACCGAAGTCAATCAGCCATGACTCAACCTCCTCAAACTAACTGCAGGGTTCCAACCGCGATCACCCATGTCAACTCGGTCTAACACTTCGACCAAGAACTCATCGATCTCTCTGTCATCTGGCACTTTGATGCTGCTAAAAATAACAGTCTGTTTCTTTAGTTCTCTGCCACTTTCTGTAATTGTGTGCATACATTCTTTAACATCTTCAGTCGCCTTCTTGAAACTAGCTGAAATTACTGAAGATGTGATCAGAACCTCCATCAAGATATCCCAAACATGCTTCTGGAACTTAGTTTGCACAGCCTCGAGATCAGCGTAGGTACCATCTTCACGAAGACAATGGCATGGGATTTGAGTGACTTTGGCGGCTCCGTAAATGAAGTAATCTCTATTCCTTTTGCAACTTAACGCTTCATTGTCAGCTGCTCTCATGTAAACCTAAATTAAGACCAATTTGATCTTGAATTCAGTCTACGTGAATTGCATTCTGAAAAACTCGCCCATTGACTATGAACACGGCTATGTTCTGACAACTTTCTCCGGAAAGCTGAAATGGCCCCTGGTGAGGCTAAAAATACCCTGTCGGAGGATAATTTCACCAAAAATTCTGAGACATGGGTTTTGTCCGAAAAATGATTCTAAGACAACCCACAACGTCAGAATTGTGAAAAAACGCCATTTAGCTTGACATGCAAAGATTTTTCAGTCGAGAACTGCAGGGGTTTTTAGAGCTTCTCGGGGCAATTTTTCTTGAGAAAATCTGGAACATGGGTTTTATGCACAACGGAATTCTGAACAAACCCAGATTATGAGATTTTCAAAAAGATGTGTTTCAGGCCCACATGCAAAGAAATTCTCGGAAAAAAGCACAGAGCTTCAGAATGAAGGCTACGGGGCGATTTTCTCGAAAAAATCTAAGACGTGGGTTTTGCTACAAATACTGAAGTATGCGAACCCAGATGATCAAATTCTGAATATGTGTTGAATTTCTTTGACATGCAAAGAAAGTACCTAAGGTGAGAAATACAAGAAATAAGGCAAAAGATAGAAAGTTTTGCTTGTTTGCTTCTGAAAAATCAGCCAATCTCTTTTCTGGAACTTGATGAAACCTGCATGCAAAGTGAAAATAAAGTCTAGAATCTTCTTCCTCTGAATAATCTAAACTCGTTGCTTCGAAGGACGCTGAATTCGGACACCTGAATCACCTTTAGCTTGCTGGTCGCTCAAGAAGAATATGAGCTTCAGAGCAAAAAGATGATGAAATAATGGACGCCATTGCTAAAATATATAGAATTTCATCTTTGAAAATTCGCACTAAGCAAGGAAACCATGAAAAGTGCGCTTGGCTTCTAATTGGACCTCATTTTAGTTAACTGAAACTAAAATATGCTAATTAAATCGCCATGCTTTAGGGTTTTCCCTTTTCAATCTTCAGTTAACAAATTCATGCGAATTTGACTTTAGTTGACAATTCTTGTTGAATTCGCCATCTTCACACTTGCTTTAAATTCACAATTTAGAACTAAAGCGTCCCTTTTGAGAACTCCAGTTGACAATCTTTGTTGAAAAGAATTCGCCAATTACATGCTTTAAATCTAAAAATAGCAACCCTTTTGGAACTAAAGTTAACAATCTTTGTAAAGGGCGTAGCTTCACATATTATGCTTCATCATTAAAATATCTAAATATGGCGACCCTTTTGAGAACTAAAGAAAACAACCTCATGCGCCATACTTCACAAATTTATGCTTCATCATTTATGCTGTCCCTTTTAGAACTTCAGTTGACACTCAATGAAGCGCCATCTTCACACAAACTTCACAATTTTGACCAAACTCGCCATGCATGTGGACTCCAGTTGATATTCACTGATAATCTTCAGTTAAGTGGACATGCAATCAAGTTAACTTAACATGCAAAGTAGTTAACTGAACATGCAAACTAGTTAACTCGACATGCGAACTGAAAGATCACTCAACATGCCAACATACGAACTGAAGATGACAACCCAAAAATCGTTCAGTCTAACTGCAGTCAGAACTCCAGTTAAGGCGTCCATTCAACTCACTTTCGAAAATTCAACTTTGAACTCTCAAGCGAATTCCAGACTTAGCCAAATTTCATGAAAATTTAAGCTAAAACCTCTGTCGGGACCTCTGTTCATCCTCTGACACTGGTTGACTGACTTCTCTGATTGACTGGCTAACAGGTGCATTGCAGAGCTAAGTAAAAACTGATCAAAAGATATCTTGAGAGTGCACGTCATAATACTGACATCTGAAGGCTCAAAAATCCAAGCGCCTTTTCCAAAAGCTGCGCTTTTTCTCAGACTTAGTCAAATTTTGACTTCTGCATCTCAAATGAAGGGAAAAACAAATCCTTCATAACTTTCATTTTATCAACTTTCAGGACTGGAACTCAGGTTCACTGCGGAGCTGACTTGATTCTGCACGACAGCTGCAAAGGCACATTTCCCCAGAAAACATCATCTGAGGGGTGAAAAACAAGGGCGCCTTTTTGAAAAGTTGCTCTTTTCATCCCAAACTTAGCCATTTCTGGAAATGACAAAAATAACATAAAAACTCCCACTGCGAGCTGATGAGACATCTTCTGATCTGACGGAGACAGGCAATGGAAAGTTGAACGTAACACGGACACATTGAATATCTGAAATCATCAGAAAGAAAGCATTAAAGGCTTGAAAAGCTCAGCGCCTTTCCCAAAATGTGCTCTTTTGCTTTTTTCCTCGATATTTTGACTAAGATTTGACCCCACGTTTGACTTCCAGTTCCGCTTCAGCAACTCAGATTCACCCTCTGACGGATGCGTCGCGAAGCTCGAACAAATGTGAGATAAACATCTTGGGTGGCATTTAGCCAAAAACTTACGTTTGGCACCTCAAAAAGATGGGCGCCTTTCTGAAAAGCTTCAGTGTTAGCCAATTCTTGCTTTCGCCTCGATTTGCGCTGTATTCTCCGTAACTCGAACAAAACAGGTTCGTCTGACAGGCTTGATAGCTCACTGCGAAGCTGACGTGATGCCGGACAAAAGTCTGCTGGAGGTGACAAACCCTAAAAATAGGATCTGGACCCCTAAAAGATAGGGCACCCATTTGAGAATGTGCTCCCTTCTCCAGAGATAGAAAATTTTGATGATTTTCCTTCAGATTCTCACTTTTCTTAAATCTCTACAGTAACAGACCGACACGACACTGACACCAACTCCATATTTGAGAACCCCAAAAACGACCTTCTGACATCACTTTAACAAGATTAAGACTCAATTAAGCAAAATGCCTTAGTGAAGCAAAAATTTTGGTTTTGGGTACAACAGATAGTAACCCAGTCCAACTTATTGCTGCAATGTAATGGTTTATGCATGGCCCCCACTACCTGATATCTCTCATCACCAATGAAAAAAATGAGGCCCTACTAAATGTTGAACTATCACTCAATAATGTAATCCTTGTGGCCCACAATATACCACTTTGTCTATGTATACCCCAAGAAATAAAGGTATTCCTCCCATAAAAAATCAAAACTCCTATATGACCTCAATATAATATCCTATAGCCTCAACTCAACTAACACTTGCCTATGATGTTAGGCATTCCCCAAATGTTGTTTGCTACCATACCTAACTACTCACCATGCATATACCATTAGCTCCTCATCTTGTCTAACCTCCCGCACTCCCTTTGGTTGATCAATAGCAATGCACTCCCATGCAAAAACCCGTAATAACATAGAGGAACCAATGTTGCATCCATCTCTATACACTATCATATGCAAATCTTTGTATAGTTGCACCAACACACAAGGCCCTCATGCAACTATTGTCACCCTATCTAGCATGTCTACCACAACATTTACCAACCCTATCATGAAGAATCTACCAATCTTGTCAAGCAACAATAAGCCACTAACAAGAGCCATGAACACCAAGGGTAACACCTCTACTAAGTCCCATCTCAAGAAATCATCAAGATCTAATCCCATGCTATGCCTTAGTGGTATGTCAGCTCTCTCAAGCAATCTTTACATCAACACTAAGACCCACTAGTACATTATTTGACATTAGATGAGGATCCGCGAAATCTGCCATATGTCCTCTAAAGTCAATCATCTCCCCTATCAAGAGGTGGAAGGTGCTCATCTCCGAATGCCACCACTCTACTAGCACCATGAGCATCACCTTGTCAACTCTAATCTCAAGTGTCCATGCAATGTGGTAAAGATCCACCATCTCCAGTCCCCACTCCTCGAGGTACCAACTCATGCGCCTCAATACTATCAATCATCACTCCCAATTCACAATAATTTGCAATTGCTACTACACTCCAACAACAAAATTGTGTCAGCAACTTGCATTTTCCATCATAAAACAACACAAATGTCATACCTTCAAGCAAAGATGTGACACATCTCACATGGACACCACACATCCATGCATAGACACTACTATTCACAAACATCACCCCAATGTGCATATGTCACAGCTCCAAGCGCAAACGCTGTGCCTGAAAAGCACAAATGCCATTTGCATGATGCACAAACCCCACAAGATAAAATTCATCATGTGATTTATGCCCTTCTCTCCCTTTTGGCCCATATAAATGCATCACAAAATCAACTTTCAAATTTCACAAAAAACACTTATTGGCTGTCCACTCCTATCATGTTAATGGTACTCTCTTGTCGGGAATAGGATGCCATTTAATTGCAATCCTAAACATATTTCATGTATCTCCTAAGTCCTTGGAAAGTATTCCCCAACACTAGGATTAGAAAGAGATTAAATTCGAATGAAATGAACATGTAAATTGACATTTGTGATTATTCCTAAATGATAGGAATATGTGGGGACGTCCAAGAAGAGTTCCTACAAAATAGGAGCACATGGGGCGCCCACATGGAAGGTGGAACCCACCTTGCTTAAGTTAATTGTTTGGAGGATTGATAACGCTTCAGTAATGCATGTTTTGATCCTCCAAATTAGGGATTGATATTTACATGAGTGGAGTTCAGTTCAGTTCAGTTCAGTATCAGTTCAGTTCAGTTCAGTTCAGTTCAGTATCAGTTCAATTCAATTCAGTTCAATTCAGTTCAGTTCAGTTCAGTTCAGTTCAGTTCAATTCAGTTCAGTTATGGTTCAGTTATCTTCAGTTGCATGTAGTTATTTTGAGTTGAATGCTAGTTGACCTTAGTTGACTTGAGTTGCATGACTAATGACTTCAGTTGCATGACAGATAACAGGTGGATACTTTCAGTTAAGTGGGGATGATCAATCATGCATAATGTTTGCATGAAATGGTGGAAAGATATGTTTCAGTTAACTAAGATTGACTTGGGACCACCTTGGGCACCCAAGTTGGCATCTTTTAGTTAAAACCTTTTGCATGAGAAGATATTTACAAAGCTCAGTCAAGTGGGCCCATTCTTGGGCGCCAACTTTGAGGTGGAGCTTGCAAGATATTTTCTTGACCAAAGTTCAGTTAAGTGTTCAGTTTGGGGCGCCTAAATTGAGGAAGACTTTGGTTTGACTTCAAATTACAGTGTGGAACTCTACTTGCCCAATCTAGGCATAGATTTTTGTGAGGAGCTTTATGCTCTTGTATTGTACAACTCTTATTGAGTTTTACATGCTCATTATTGTCTATTTATTGCAGCAAGTGAATGAGAGTTTGTTGTAGGTTTGCAGGTTGAGCTTGTGCATGTGTGAGGGTTTGAAGCATGGAATGGGATGTGTGGATTCATGCTTGGTCACATGGAATGCATGGATAGCTTGTAATTGCAGCAAGTGTATGAGAGTTCCATGAGAGTTTTGTGTAGGTTGTGAAGAAGGATTGTTGAAGGCAAAGGAAGTATATCAATCAAGGATTGATCTAATATTATTGTAATCCTGTTCTAAGGTTAAATAATACAAGCACTATTGATTCTGGTGGAGTTTTTTCCCGAAAGGGTTTCTCCACGTATATGTTGTGCCACTTCTATCTTCTTGTCTCATTCTTCTACAATCTTCTGTCTCTTTCTACAATTGGTAAAATTGATCTAAACAGATTAATCATACACAAAGAATTGTGACAAAGAACACTTAATTAAATCTAAAGTCTCATAGGTTTACAAGTTTTTAAGCTACAATATTACCTTCGTTTTCAACGTC
The DNA here is from genome assembly GCA_007258455.2 of Sequoia sempervirens. Taxonomy (NCBI): domain Eukaryota; kingdom Viridiplantae; phylum Streptophyta; class Pinopsida; order Cupressales; family Cupressaceae; genus Sequoia; species Sequoia sempervirens. The sequence continues at coordinate 234,776,543 of VDFB02000008.1, read as the reverse complement.
TCTCATGTGCTTGTTGCGGTGTTTGTATGCAAGAATGTGTGCCATCTCTGCTCCACTATTCTCCTAAATCTCAAAGCTCTCTCCAAATAAATACACTTCATTATCCATAATTTTAAATTTCATTCATCCATTTAAAAATATTTAATCTCAAACCTCCGTTTTACAACAAAATGTTTAATGCCTTGCCATATTGTTGCAATTGTAATAATCCTTTTAACAACTTGCATCCTTACCATCCATTTAAAACAAATCAGATCCTGACTATTCATCATGCCACCATTCAAGGAAATTTTTTCAATCAATCTCAACGGTAGATTCATGAGCAAATCTAGACCGTTCATTCTCTAATTCAAGAATTTATAAATTAAACTCCAAAGTTCCACCAAAGGATAATTTGTGAACTTGATAGGTATATATGCTGCTAAGATTTTGAAGCATTTAAAGAGCAACTACATAGTATCCACAATATCATTTGCATTTTTTCTAAGCACATCCACACCAACAATGGAGTTTGTATTTGGTAATGAATTATTGAAAAAAAAAATTAATTTAAATTCTCTTATGCTCAATCTGAGGTCTGTACTTAGTCTTTGTTTGCATTTATTTCCTCTAACTTTATTTCAAATTTCATGTTTGCATGGCCAATTCACAACTAATTATAGAATGAAAGCCAATGGAGAAAAAAAGTGAGTCATTTAAAAAGGTTGTGAGAAAGTACCAATTGGGAAAAAAATATAAACCGTGAAAAAATGACTGAAACTTTCTTTTAAAAATTCAATTACCAAAACACACTGAAAATCCTGCTCATGCAATAAACATTTAACGAAGCAAAATTGAATCCAAAAGATCATAGTGCAATGGTTAAGGGGTGTTCTGTAATTAGAGACTTGAACCATGTTCAAATCTCAATGCTGCAATGAAAAAGTCCATGGAGGACATGTCAAAGAGCTTTTGCAATAGAAGCTGTCCATAGAGAACATGTGGAAGAGCTTGTGGAATATTAAAATATAGATAAAAACAAGACAATAGAGTATTTAAAATAAGGTGCATCCATCATATGACCCAGATTCAACTGCAATAAGACAGCCCACAACTGTGCATAAATCAAGGGACTAATATTTTGCAATTTCCTACGCTTGTTAATTCCCTACCTTCTAAAAGTATTTTTAATTTGAAAATGAAGACTCGCTCCAAATTCTATTCATACCATAACTTTTCTCTTAAGAGCTCACCAAATCTACAATAAAACTTGTATAAAACCTACACAAAATGAAAGGAGCATTTGTCTACTGTCGTATGAGATGAGTTCAAGTGGTAAATTATCGAGGACCTCATAGTGGAGAGCCGTGTTCAAATCCCCTATATGATTAAAATGTACAAATGTTGCATTGTATTAACTACCATATCCGATTATAGGTGTGGAATATCCAAACCAATAAGGCCAGGTGCAAGCCTTACGTGAATTTGATGGAAAAAAAAACCCACAATCATAACATCTAAGCCAAACAACACCTCCAGGGAGAGTTTACCAATAATTAAAAAGGAAAGGGAAGAATATTTGTCTATTATTTGTCAGGGTTTCTAAACTTCTAGAATGTTGTTTCCTTTAAATTATCCCTGCTCGAATCTTCGCCCCACAATGCAGTAGTGCACCCTAGAGTGTCACACTACCTCACAACAGCAGTGTAACCACAACGCTCAAAATGAAATAATTAAAATTAAAAATTGAAGCTTAAAATCTAACTAACCTGCACAATTGGGCCATTTTCGGCCGTGCCATCCAGTATGAGGGGCTCAAACGGGCCTTCTGTATGGGGTTGAACGAAAACACCCGCTTCGCTGTCCCCAATTTCGCCCAAAACATCGTTCTCTTGTTCATTCTTTAACAAAATCAAACCATTTTTCTTCTCTTCTTCTTCTTCATCGTCATCATCATTTGAACCCTCAGACCGCAGAGTGTCATCCGTTCCAGAAAGAGAATACTCGGTGGCCGCACGTTTCGAACCCGCGACGTCGTACGAATCTTTGGAAGGCGCAGACGGAGTTGTGGGAAGTTGGAGGTCGCTGGCGAGCTGTTCGAGTCCCGCAAGCTGCTGTTTTATTGATGTTTTGGGAGGTTTTCTTTGCTCATGTGAAGGCAACGGTAATGTTGTTCTGCAGTGTGAAGAGGATGTCGAAGATGTGCAGGCCTTGAGGGTGTTTTTCAGATCTCTCAGTGACATCGCTGTGAAGGACGCAAGTTGACATTCAGCATGGCCAGGTGAAGAGTCATTTTAATTTTTTGTTTGAAGTCTTATGGTATACCTAGGTATCTACGGTTCTTATCCAATCTTGTATTTAAAGATGTCTTGCACAAAACGAAAGAAAGATTTGGACGTATCTACAGTTCTGGTTCATGATTTGGTAATTTGTATGAGGGAAAAGAAACAAATAGCTGCTTCAAATGTTGTATTTAATGAATAATTTTTATAATTTATAAAATTAATTAAATATTTTGTAAATTTACTTTACAAAATTGAATTTAATTTTTTTCCAAAAAAAATTATTGTTTTTGATTGGTTGAAAACTAACTTATTAATAACTAATTAACTAAGAAAAACAAATCGAAATAGTATTGTTCATGGCAACTACTAATAAAAGGTTTGAATAGAGGTCAATATTTTTTTGGAAATCAAAGATTTTCATTGAAGTGGTTTAAGTTAGTAGATTAAATATTGAAAGTGCATGGACACATTTTTGTGAGTATAGTTATTGATATATTTTATTTTATTTTTAGAAAACATAAAATTAATTATCAAAGAATCAATGATCATGATTATTATAATAGATTATTCTAACATAAATATAAAAGGGTATGTAGATTATATGTTTTTCAAATTATTAAAAGTGAATATGGTGCAATTAATGTAATTATTAATGATATTATAATAGATTATGACAATAAGAATATATTTATTTTGTGAAATTTTTTACGGATGGAGTAATATTAATTTATAAAAAAATATATAATATATTTTAGTTTAAAAAAGGGTAGAATGGTACCACACCTCAAAAATGCAATAAATTTTAAGCAATCAAATTTTTAAGCAATTACTACAATTTTAATGGAAGGAGGATGTGAGTCTCTTTCTAAGGAATTATCCCAATTTTTTAAGAGGTCCTAGCCATCGAGAATTGGTTCTCAATCTATATTGATACCAACATCATCTTTGTCTTTAAATTTTATCTTAATTGACAGTAGTAATATGAACAAGAGAAATAATAAGAGCTAGCAAAGGGTACTTCACTATCTAGTCACCCAAAAGTACCTCTTTCGTGAGGTTGGAAAGTAGTAAATTGGTCATGAGTCTTTGAGGACTAACCACATCCTAGATCTTGAGGAGAGCCATGAGAGTGATGTCTAGAATGCACACTGTGGCTATGATGATGTTTATGCCCTCGAGTAGGAGAAGAACCCCTACTGGAGAGAGAGGGTGGAACATGTGAAAAATACGCAATGTTTTCCTAATGCTCTATAAGAGTTTGTAAGTGAGCAACCTCTAATATAATTTTATTAGCTTGCATGTGAATCTATAGCAAAACATTAAAACATATCATGACTTTAGAATAAATGAGGACATGAGAATCCATAAAAACTCTTGAAAATAAAGTAGCATTTCTATCTATCTATATACTAAATCAACTATATAGTATAAAAGCATGGTTAATTTAAATTTAGCTAAGATTTTTGTCCAATCGCCTAGAATAATCATGTGCCAAACAAAAAGCCCATGTCAAAAAGGCTTTGAAAATCATGAATCCATATCCAAGCATCTTGAACCATGGGCAAAACTAGAAAAGATGCTTAGGATTTTCTAGGCATCCATAAAAGGGATAGTGGGGATTAGAAATGCATAAACAAAACAAACAATATCAAATGGGGAGACCTTGATAAAAGAGACAACAAGAAAAATGAATAAGCTTAGGCTTCAAAACGGTTGACCAAATTGTATGAAACTGGTGCTACCATTAAGTGGCAATAGATTGAAGATTCCACCTATCATTAAGCTTTTGAACCATTTGTAGATGTAGAAAATCTATGATTACCTTTTCTAGGCATATAATTCCTAATCAAAGTGTCTCTAGATACCATTTATAATCCTTCCACAAGGGTCTAGTACATCTAATCCCAATCTTGTAGACCATTTCTAGATGAACAAACTCTACAATGGTTTGAAATTATTTATCATCTAATTAGAGAGCATATATTTGTGATTTTCTTATGAAAATTTTGGAATAGTTAAATAGTTCTTGTGATATGATTATTTTGATATATATTCAAGTGTATGTGGGATATAAATATCAATTTTTATTTTAAAAGATGAATGAAATTAATGTGATATTATTGTTAGAGTAATCATGTATTAGTTAATGGGGTTTGGGCCCTAGCTCGGTTGGCTAAATCTTTCCTGTTGCAGGAGGTTGGTCACGAGGTCTAGTCTCCCCCACCCTCGTGGTACCGGAGGGCGTGTCGCGCCAGTGCCGCCGGTCATGTTAAAAAGTTTACTAGGCGCACTGCAGTTTATAGGGGGTCGTGCTACCCGATTCCTGTAGTCTAATAAAAAAAAATTATGTATTAGTTAATAATTAATTAATCTTTAATTAATTATTAGTCTAATTTATTCTTGTTGCAAAGACAGTTGTCGTTGCACCAAAAGATCGACCTGTTAATGCTTGATACAACTGCCGGAGTTAATGAATCCATGGGAGGTGGTTAAGCCATGTCACAAACTCAAGCATTGTGTTGCATAACACAAGGAGACCAAGAGTGCACACCTTACAACAATCCCCCCTAGCACAACCGAGGGGTTTGAACCCGTGACCCAAGCTTTGATACCAATTCTTGCACAGACGGTTGTCATTGCACCAAAATATCAACCTATTAATGCTCGATACAACCGTCAAAGTTAATGAATCTACAGGAGGCAGTTAAGCCATGTGACAAGCCCAAGCATTGTGCTACACAGCACAAAGAGACCAAGGGCACACACCTTGCAACAATTCTCATGCACTTAAGCTAAAATCAGGAGTGATTTTCTATGTTAATTAGAGAGTTATTACTAGATCATTCAGTCTCATTGCATGAGATGTTGGCACTTGTCACGATCTAATCCCTTTATCATTTAGGGTTTCTCCTATATAGCACTCAACCCTCATTGTATGATCATGTATTTGATATAACTCTCAACCTTTAAGGACTAGATTTTTTCTTAAAGATTCTTGAGGTTCATTCTGTAGCTTTTTCTTGTTGATAAATATTGCATATTATTGTTTGTAGCTCTCTTGTGTGGAAGGTGTCTTTGTTTGTTGTTTGATTTTATGGCTCACGTTTTTCACAATTCTAACATGGTATTAGAGCGTGGATTCAGCGAATCCCTTCTCGATTTTTGAGTTTTTTCTTCAACAAAGGTTACAGAGCTTCAAATCTAAATTCTCCATTACTTTTTTGGCAATTTTTAGAGGTGGTCAATTTTAAGGTGCATTTTGGCACGAAAAGGACCTCACCATTAGATTCAGGAGGTCAATTAGATGAATTTTGACTATAAATTTGTCTATATTCTTTGTCGGGTGTTTTTGAAGCAATTTTTTTAATACAGTATGACCATTGTACAACCAAGTACGATGATTTAAAAAAATATTAATAAATAGTTTTCATTCAAATTTTTTTAAAATTTTTTTTTTAAATTATTACAACAGGGCATACTTGCACCTACGCAGGTCGTACATGCACTGGTAGCAAGGAGAGCCCATCGATGGCCCCACATAGGGCATCAGCAACCTCTCAGCCTACCATCTGACAGTTTCTTCAATCATCAACAGTGTCCTTTGGCTGCCTGGTGGCATAAAAAAGTTTTTTGAAGATCCGCCCAGTGACTGGTATTCTGACCTTTTTCAACATATATTGGTGATTGCTTTTTTTGTAGGGGGCAGATTTTTTTGCCTACAAAGGGAATATTTTTAGAATATTTTTCTGATGTCAGTGGTATGACCTACTGGCAAGGGTCCCCAAGACCCCTCTTTGGCCTTAAAGGAGCAATTTTTTTCTTTTGGCCATAACATGGGCATAGGATATTGAATTTGGGCAAACAAGATATCATCGCAAAGCTAATTTCGTCAACTTTCCAGTAGTGTGGATCTCAACACTACTTTTGATACTTGTGCATTCTACATTCTGTTGAAGTCAAAGGTGTTTTTTTAGTTCTAAGCTCATAAATTTTGACCTATTTCTCCATTTTTTGCGATTCCAATGACATTCAAATGATCTTTTAGAGCTCTTCTCAATCATTCATAAAAAAATCCTAGATTTATCTCTTGGTAAATTTTATTCATTTTTTTGTTTTCACATTTTGGTGAATTACTTGGATGTCTTATCTCCTATAAACCTTTCATTTACATAGGATGACTCGTTTTTGGTTGTTCTATGTGTATTTCCAGTATTTTGTCCTATTTGAGCATTGTAGACATCTTTTTCATGTATTTTCTCTTTTGTAGACGAACTAAGATAAAATGTCATTCTAGTGTGTACTTTTTAGGGATTTCACACATCCTATTGTGCCTTTTGAACTCGCACTATGATATAAAGTGCCACATGGGGGGTTAATGTTTTCCTTTGTCTCACCATCACATCCTTGTCAAGTGAGTATCCCTTCCACAACAGGAGTGAATCCTAGTGATTCTTGCCTCATGCGTGTGTGTCTTAGTTTGTGCACCCTTTATTTGTAGGTTGTTTCTCCTACGTGCACTTCTTGGTTTCACACAATTTCAGTGTGCCTGTCTTGGATCTCCCTTTCCACATTATGGGGGGGTTTCTAATGTTGTACTAATATTTCCTTGGTTTCATTTTTTGAGTGATCTATGTATTTAGTTCTTGTTCCTATGTACTAGATGGATGCAGTGGCTAGTTACCCATGCATTTCAGTGAGATTGAGCGTTTACCATATAGACATTCTTTGATTCCTATTTTTGGAGGTGTCCTTCCATTTTCATTTGATGAGAGACCATTGGTAACCTATATTTTCAACTTGCATAGATTGCATGTTGAGTATTGTTCCTGGGGTTACTCATGTAGATTCATGTGTCATTTTTATCTTTAAGTTCCACATGTTTTCCTTTATTTACCATCTGACTCGAGTAGTGTCATTAGGGACACTCATGCAAATTATTGTCTTTCTCTCAATCAATGTTCTTCAGACTATTGGTACCTGTATTTTTTTACTTGCATCTTACATGTTGAGTACTGTCGTTGGGGTCACTCATGTAAATTCATGTACCATATGTATCTTAGACTTCTATATGTTTTCCTTTTTTTGACATGTGATTCAAGTAGTGTCGCTGGGGGCACTCATGTAGAATATTGTCTTCTTGATCCTGACATTTGTATCTTTGAGTTTCAAATGTTTTCCTTTGTCATCTGATTCGAGTAATGTTGTCGGGGGCACTCATGTAGATTCTTGTTATCTTGATCCTGATCATCATTTGTTTCAGAGGAGGTTCTCCATTTCAACACTATAGCAATCATCTTTTGACAGTTTTCCACTACTTTTTCGTGCTTCAATGATGTTATTCATGTTCCTATTTTTTGGGACATTGTTTTGGTTGGAGGCTTCTTAGTCCTTCACCTTGTTTTGGAGGTTTTTTCAATCCTTCATTCACCTTTCTCTCTTTTGGAGAGGAGTTTTCCCCATGTGGTTTTCTCCTTTTCTCCAGTTGTGAGAAATTATATTGTTTGTACATGGGTACCTCACCAAACCTTGTTTATCGAGACCCATCATTTATTCTCTTTTTAGGGTTTTTAGCTACCCCCTAAGTTTATCTTAAGGGGAGTGTTAGACTAATCATGCATTAGCTAATAATTAATCAATGACAAGGGTCTTGGTACACATCACATGGGTCAAAAATTTCCCAATATCCCCAAGGTACTCCAAAGTAACCTTTCAATCCCATCCATCCATTTCTTCCAAGGGAATCAATCCTCAACCATTGATTTCAATTTAATCTTAACCCCCTCTGAATCTACCAACCACTTGGAGACGTGTGTCCCCTTCTCATTCCTCCAAGTCTATCAAGCAATGAGAGCCCTTGATCCTTTAAATTAATCTTATCTGTCTAATCCCTCATCCAAAATCTATTAATTATCTATAACTCAAGCCATTTTCATAATCATGACTCCTTATGCAATATTATGCTACTGGTAAGGGGCACTCACATATCATTTGGAGAACAACCACCATGACTTGGTGCGATAAGGTTTGGTATTGGTGAGAGATTTGTATTTTCATTAATATTTGCAATTAAATCTCATGCTTAATTTGAGTGTTGCATATATTATGAGTAGAATAGGTTAATTTAGTTTAACTTGTTCTTGTGTGATTTTATTTTGTATGTACATAACTACAATTTTATTTCAATTGGCATACGATCATTGGTTGTATACCTATATCAAATTTAGGTGAGTCTTTATATCTAGATTTTGGAGATTGTGTGTTAGAATGGTGAGTATTTTTATTTGTTTTAAAAAATGTTGAGGATCCTATATTTGGAGTTCAACATTGGTTCAACATGGATGTAATGAGGGTATTATTCTTTAGAGGTAGAAGAATCTCATATCTCACTCTTAGCTCACTCAATAGTGAATGATATGGTCAATATTGTGTGTCTAGTATTTTAGATGTATCCTTTCTCCATGTCTTGTCTTCTCATGCGTTTTGAGTCTTGATTTTTGGATGTCAATTCTTAGGAATTGTTTGAAGAGTAGATGCATGATTATATTTTCATTATCTCCCTATGTTTGGTTCTTGATTTGTGTTAGTTTTTAGGATGGTATGTTTTGAAGAGTGATGAATCTAGTTATTAGTTAGTTTTCTTATGTTTTATGCATACTCATAGACATTTCCATACACTTATTTCATACATATTCCTAAACTTTACTATCTCTTGTGATCATTATGTAAACTTGAACCTAATTTGAAGTATATGGAAATATGGTTATAATGTGATAGTTATTGTATAATTAGTGTGTGGATATGTATGAATTACAATGAATATATGTGCTTAAGCTATGGTTATTAGTATTGTGTAGATGTTGTATGAACTAACTCTTTACAACCAAGGAGCCAGAGGAGGTAGACTGTAGCCTACAACAATTGGGAGGTGCAGCCCGCAACCAAAGGAGTTTCCAGACAAAAATGCAAGGGAGGTTCCAGAATAAGCTAAGCACAACAAATGCAGAAATGGAGGCATTTATTGGGGATGATTGTGCATCATCATGATATTTAATAAATAAATTGAAGGATAAGAACTCTATTATAGTTGGGAGTCTAACGTGACTATTTCAACAATCCACATTCTAGTTCTTGTTGTAGCAGAGTCATAGTTCTATTTGGACTCTTCTTCCTTTTTTAGTTATAGTTTAGTTGCTCGGACTTTACCACACTATGATATGTAGGGAGTGGTAATTTATTATTTCAGTTTAGAGTCCTTATTTTAATAAACTCCCCTTGTGCCTATATGTATGGTTCGGTGGTCAAGGCATTAGTTAAGTTGGTTAATTGTTCAGTAACAGATATAACAATAAGATACTTTCAATTAAGTTCTTGTTTTTACATAGACAATGTTCGTGATCTTATGAATAAGATATTTCAGCAAAATCTTAGATTGTGATATTTTGAGTTATGCAATGAATAGTTTGCAATTATTGTCATGATTACATTAATATGAGGAACTAGATTTGGATTAACCATGTGGAGACAGTCACTTGAGCAAGGGACAATCAAGGTAACTGTTGATAAGTATTTAATGAGCTCCCTTCAGATGTATTTTCCTCTATGTATCGGCTCGTGCATCGTAGGAAATCAACTTAGCCTTTTATCAAAAGTCTGCTTTTCCCCTCCACGTGTCTGCTCTGCGCAACCCGAGGGTTTCCCTTCCTTTCGCATCTCGGGAATCCCTGTTATACTTCCACGTGTCATAGCTGCGGGCTATTTTTTATCATTCCTTTTTACTTCCTCATCGGGCTCCGCTCGAGTGCCATGAAACTCTCACTCCCAAAGAATTTGGCGGGTCCCATAATTGTTGTCTGCAGTGTACTCTTGCTATGTGTCTACTCTTCACAAATCTTTCAGTGTGAAGATAAAATAATGACCGTGGGCAGCGAAATGCTACCACGCTTCTTTTTTGCGCTCGACCGATGATCGTTTCCTCCACTATTGGATACTGCTCTGCCCATTCAGCACATGTATCCTTGGCGCAAGTCTTCAGCGGCGAGAGATAAAGGTTCACACAGGTAGCGAAATGCTGCCACATGCCTAATCGGCGGATCCCGTATTCGGGCGATCAACCAAGCAAACCAAATGTTGCAATTGGCCATTGCGTGTCATAATCATTTGCATGGGATGGTGACACTTATCTGATTAACCTTGTCGGGACCACCGCCATCATTTGCGAAAGATGCACTTGCGCCAAGAATGACCAAATGCTTGGTTTTGAATCTTTTATGTTGCAACGGCTTGGGGAATGTTCTTATTTCTACATCATTGCTAGTGGATGGCGAAATATTTTATGTTGTTGCTCTTCGAAGCGGTGGGAGTTTTTCTGCTATATATATTTTTCTTTGTTGTGAGAAAAGGGTCTGAAATTTTGAAGGAACGTTGGTTTTAGGAAAAGACGCCAGGCCTTTATTACTATTTTATTTTATTGCAAAATACTTTTATACTATGCCAATTGTTCGGCCTTTATATTCTTTCATTCTATTTTATTAAATTGTAAACTATGCTTTTATTGTCTAGACATTTCATTTAAGAACTTCTATATATATTGAATGCAAGTTACTGGTCTAGATCATGTCTAATGACTCTTCTTGGCAGTAGGAATGTATGCAATGTTATTTTATGTCAATGAATGGATTGTTTGTGCTATAATCTATAGTTTTCACTCTTCTGGAACACTACAAATACCAATCAGGCCCTTAGATCTATGATTTATCGTGCATATCATTAAGTCCTAGTGCATCGCCTTAGGTTAGACTTTATTTTATTATATTTGTTTCATTTTCCCTTTCCAAACCCCCATTATAGAAGAATTCAGCTTCTCTGAAAATTGAAGGTCACTCATTTTAGCGCAAAAGGTCCCCCGTAAACTGAGATTCCCATAAGACACTGTTACCTTGTCAAATTTTGGCGTCAACAGTTTGTTCTTTTTTCTGGCACGCCCGATGGGACAAAGCTTAAATGAATTTGCACTTTAGAAGGGTGTATCAGCCATCGGCCTATAACTAGATCCCAAACCGCAAGCAACCCCAGTTTACTAGTACCTCCACTGGGAATAGTGTAGACCGCAAATCAGTTAGTAACCGTTCCACTCCCGCCACCCATTCCTCTAACCATGTTGCCAGCCGCCAATAGAAATTACATGGCATGGAATACCAGAAGTCCCCTAGTAGCCCCAGTAGCACCCACTATCTAGGGTGTTATCCTTGTTTCAACAATGAAAATTATACCCAAGTTTATCGAAAATGGCTCAAGAACACCCGCAAAACATCTGCAAGATGTGGTAGACGTGTGTCTGGTGCACGGGATCACAGTGTAGAATGTAGCTCTAAGGCTTCTCGCCATGTATTTTAAAGGAAAGGCGTTGGATTGGTACCGAACATTGTCACCTAGCACTATTCGCACTTGGGACGAGCTCGAAGATTCATTCTATGAAAGGTTCTCAAATGATGAAGATTGCTCTTCACTGTATTCTCAACTATCTGTCATAAAACGAGCCCCCCAGGAAGCTCTGACGAACTTTAATACCTGATTCCACATGAATTGGTAGAGGATCCCTGTTACTATACGCCTGACTCCTGAGTTGGTGTTCATATTTTATCTAAAGTCGATCAATCATGATCAAGTCTTTGGGAGGAGCTACTCTACCAAATGCTTACGGTGTTGTCGTTAAAGTCGAGAATCATTTGATAGATTACGGAAAGTTGCCACCTCAGCCTATCATGTCGATATTTCTTGAAATATCAATTCTCACACAAGAAGTCTTGTCAATTAGTGCACCTACAACTCCCCAGTCAATGTACACATATGCAGCAACACCACAAAATGTAGCCTCTACATCTAGTTCTTCCAAAGACGAAATGAGCGATCTTAAAGAAATGTTGCGAACTATGGAAAATGACATAACCACCCTCAAGCAGAACCAATCAATGCCTTTGAAGCCTACCTATCAAAACTATCAAGGCGGATGGTCCTCATATCAGCAGAATCAATACCAAGGTGGTTCCCACGCTAATTCACCAGCTCCGACGGTCAACCAAATGGTATTGATGCCTACTCCGCTGACGAGCGCTTCACCAAGCTCGAGTAAGGAATTAACCATGGGGTAGAATAACCTCATTGATGACATCAATCTGTAGTGCATCCCTTGTAGCAATGCGCATATGCCCCAGGATTGTCCGTGTGGCAACTTACAGCAAAAGGTGGCAGAACAACGCAGCTAAGGCGTGACGTCAGACCACTGGGGTTATGTATATCCATCGCCACAAATGGAGAGTGCAGTTCTTATCGTGCAAATGCAAGGGATGTCTCTAGAACAAGAATCTGACATCGCTCCTAATCACCCGCTCTTCTCATGGATGGAGGAAGAAGAAACGATGTTTGCTAATGATACGTTCATATCCAAAACACTGCAAGTGCAATCTGATTATAACACGCGCTCAAAGAGGAGATTTACCGATGAGTCAATTTTTTCGCATCTAGCTAGATCACAACTTAAAGGTGCTTCCAATCAGATTCCTGGTACTTCCACTGCCCCGCTACCATCTCAACCATGGAAGGAAATTATTATAACAAGAGCCAAGGAGCATAAACCTCCGAGTTTGTCACATTTTAATGTGGTAGAACAATTGAATAAATCATCTGCTAATGTGTCTCTATGGGACATTATAGCTATCCCAAAGCAAAAAATGATATTACAGAAGGCGCTTCAAGAAGAGGTCAACGCAGCACCAACAAAGCAATTAGCCAATGCAGAAGTTGTTAATCAACTACCGCCAGCTAAAGTCCTTACAAACAATACAAAAGAATCCCCTATCGAAGTTAGAGATAAGTTGAAGCCCCAACCTTTCTTCTTAACTCTCATCATAGGAAAAACGTTATTGCATAATGTTATGATTGATTATGGCGCTAGCACCACGGTTATGCCTAAACAGATAGCCAAAGATTTAGGACTCGGCTATGAACCTATGAAAAAGGGGAGTAATGCAGCTTGATGGGAATAAAGTTGAAACCATAGGTGTCATCAAGGTACTTCCCTTAACTTTATTTGCTTGCCCTAGTATCACAGTGCCACAAGATACTATGATCATAGATGTTTCTCCCATGTTCGGTCTCTGTCTATCCTGAGAATTTAGTTCAAAACTGGGCGGATACCTGTCCTTGGATTGGTCACATCTTATTCTCAGAACCAAGCACGATGCAAAAATGAAGATAGAATCAGAGGCTTTGCATTCTGAACATATAGTGGATGAAGCCCTGATCAATTTTGAAGTCGCGCATACCTCTATCACCAAGCAATAAATGTATTGTGTTGAATTACTAGAGGAGGAAAAGGTGAGCGGAGACCGGGATGACCAAGAGGATACTCTGTTGAGTGAACACATGGACAGTGACCATTTCGGCAATTATCATGCCACAGGATTGGGCACCTATGTAATTTATGATGAAGACCAAGTGCTCCTGAAGGTTGCCAAAGAGTTCGAAGGTAGCCAAGCAAATGAGCTATGGACGTTGTACTTTTATGGAGCAAGAGGTAAAGTAGGCGCTGGAGCGAGGATATGTTTAATATCCCCACAAGATGAAAAAATGCTAAGGTCTTTCTGCTTCCATTTCACTTGTTCAAACAATGAGGCCGAATATGAAGGGTTAGTTCAAGGTTTAAGCCTTGTGGAGTGAATGGGCATTAAGCAATTAATGGTGTTCGAAGATTCTGAACTAGTAGTCAACCAAGTCTGAGGGATTTCCGTGGCAAGGAATGTCCTCATGAGATCCTATCAGCATCAAGTATGGGACTTGGTTGAGAGTTTTGAAGCCTTCAACATCCAAATTGTTTCCCGAGGACAAAATGGCGACATAGACCGCATGGCCGTGATTGGTGCTTAGTTTGATCCGCCCTCTGACCTTATACATAATGAAAACTTTGTATGAGTGATAGTCCAACCAGCAATTCCTGACAATGATCAGAGTTGGCATGTTTTTGAAAGTGATGAACACATTGCCTCGTTCATCCCCTGTCGGGGGAATTCGCCGATCAACTTCAACCAAAGATTGTCGACGCTTATGAAGGACAAATTATACAACTCAAATCCAACAAGCTTCCAAAAGGATTGGTTACTTTCGAAATTTTTTTATTGTGATGATGTAAGAAATGATAGACGAAAGTTCGTGGCAGACAAAAGTGACTGCGTAGACCTTCGAGTCTCAAATGGAAAAAACCTTCGAGTCGGGAAAGATGTCTCGCACCATGATAAAGAAAGACTCATCAATTTCTACGAGAAATATGGAGTAGTGGCCTAGTCTTATGATGATCTCAAGGGATATGATCCTGATATCATTCAACACACGATCGAGCTGACAAAAGGTGCAAAACCAGTCCAACAAAAGCAGAGGCCAGTAAACCCCAAAATTGAAGCCCTAATGGTGCAAGAGCTAACAAAGCTAATTGATTCGCGCATTATCTTCTCAATCAAGCATAGTACTTGGGTATCCAATCTAGTCCCGGTCTGAAAGAAGAATGGAGATATCCACTTGTGTGTGGAATTTCGAGACCTAAACAAAGCATCCTTGAAGGACCATTATTTGTTGCCTTCTATGGAGTCAATCTTACAAATGGTAGCAGGATCAGAAATGTTTTCTCTGTTGGACGGCTTCTCCGGTTACAATTAGATCCGAGTTAAGAAGGATGATCAACACAAGACCATGTTCACTACAAAGTGGGGAAAATTTGCATATGCTAAAATGCCTTTTGGTTTATCCAATGCAGGGGCAACATTCCAGCAGGGCGATGGACATCGCTTTCAGCGAGCTAATCAATAAGTTTATTCTAATATATTTAGATGATCTTACTGTGTTTTCTAAATCCAAGGATGATCATTTTGACCACTTAGAAATAGTTTTTCAAAAGTGTCAGGAGTTCAGGGTTTCCCTAAATCCAAAAAATTGTGTATTTAGAGTACCGCAAGGCAAGCTATTAGGACACGTGGTATCCAAGGAAGGAGTTTCGATCGACCCCGAATGGGTGAAAAATATTAAGGAACTTCCCCTTCTAGTGAATAAGAAAGGCATTCATTCCTTCCTAGGCAAAGTAAATTTTGTTAGCAAGTTTATTTCTAACTTTGCGGGAATAATTAAGCCGATCACCCTTATTCTTAAAAAGGATCAAGCAGTCAAGTGGATGACCAAAGCTCGGGAAGCCTTTGAAAAATTCAAGGATGTTATTTCCGCAACTCCAGTACTGGTTAATCCAAATTTATCTAAGGATTTTATAATGTATGCATTCAATAGCAAGTCCAGTATTGCTACTGTCTTAACCCAAAAGGATGATGAAGGAAAGGGAGAACATCCTGTGGCATTCTACTTCCGGACCCTGAAGGAATATGAAACAAATTATAATTTCATCGAAAGACAAGCCTTTGCAATAGTGAAGGGACTTAAAAAGTTCCACTATCTAATTTCCTGCAACAAAGTATATGTTTATGTCGCGCATTCTAGTTTGCGTGAATATATCATGGAGGGAGAAATCACAAAAAAAGGAGCTAATTGGATCACCAAGATCCTTGAATATGACATTGAGGTCAAACCCACTAAAACTGTAAGGGGAAGAAGACTGTGTGAATACATGGCACATAACGAAGAGATACTCGCTGAAGGGGAGCAATCGGAGCTTGTTCTGATAAATGAGCCAAAATTTGAGGGTTGCTGGCTAACAGATAGAATGAGGTTTATGCAAACAGGAAAGTATCCGTCAAATCTTTCCTCCCAAAAGAGGAGATACTATCGGCTGCAAAATTGTAGATATGCGCTAGTGGAAGGGGTCATTTTCAAAAGGAATTTCAATGGTCTCCTCCTACGATGCGTTACTACAGAGCAAGCGAAGAGAATCCTTGACACATTCCACAATAGTGCTGTGGGCGGACACTTCTCCACTAAGACCACCGCTATTAAAATCATGTGTGCAGGTTACTATTGGCCTAAACTTTTCAATGACTCCCACCCTTTGGTAAAATCTTGCAAAAAATGCCAGTTCTTTACTAACAGAAGGAAGAATTATGCAATGCCTCTCAAACCTATATTAGCAGACAAACCGTTTGCACAATGGGGCTTGGACTTCATTAGGATGATTAATCCCACTTCTAGTGCCGAGAACAAGTGGATTCTGACTGCCACAGATTACTTCATGAGATGGACAGAGGTTGTTCTGCTTAAAAATGCAACAAAGATAGAGATAGTGGATTTCCTCGAAAAGCTAGTGACAAGGTTCGGTCCTCCGAAGACTATCATTTCCGATAATGCCAAAGCTTTCCTAGACGCAAAGGTATGTCACTTTGCATTAACAAATGACATATTCCTTAAGACATCATCAAATTATTACCTGTAGGGAAACGGCCTAGCGGAGTCAACGAACAAGAACCTAGTTCGACTCCTTAAAAGAATTGGTTCGGAACACCAGAGAGAATAGCATAAAAACCTCTAAGCGGCGCTTTGGGAAAACCACATAACTTCTAAGCAAGTCCTTAATACTTCACCTTATGAATTGGTATATGGGAAAGAGGCATTGTTGCCTATATCTATGGAGATTCCAGCGCTCCAACTATTGAAATCTCTCAAGGTAGAACAAAATGGTGCCATGGAGATTCGGCTTGCCGAATTGTTAGAAGTACAAAAAAAAGGGAGAATTCCCTAATAGCCATGACAAACTACCAACAAGTGGTCAAGCGATGGTTTGACAAGAAGGCTTATGACCAAGGCTTAAAGTGCAGAGACTTAGTACTGAAATATGATAAAAGGGCTGCTAAGCCAGGTCAGCATGGTAAATTTGATAGCTTATGGGAGGGCCCCTTTAAAATCATTCGGTGCAAGGAGCATAATGCTTTCGAGTTAGAAAGTACGAAACATGAACCCTTAGGAATCCTGATCAATGGGATTCATCTTAAACTATTTCATTAAGTGTCGAGTTCTATTTTTGTACATATGTGAATAATGCTTTTATTTTATTTCCCTTTGTGTTGGCTGGTCTTTTTTGAAATTGGTTTGTGTTTCTGCGGAAATAACTCATAATTGTAGAGGGTAGAGCAACGGGATTGCTTTACATATAAAACACACCCATGTGCAAAGAAAATGAACACATATGCTAATAAAAGAGCCCATACAATAGATATGCAGAATGGAAGAAAGAGCCATGGATTTTTATAAAGATATATGTCGATTTATATATATTCTTTTATTTTTTACATTGCAAAATGGTTGAGAAAGCCATAATCCAAAAAGTATACGACTATACGAGCTATTCTTTCATATATGCTATATTTATAGCTCTTTTTCAAGCTTATGTACAAAAACTGTAAAGCAGGTGGTGTATTCAACAACAGAAAACAAAGAAACTGGGGGCATTTTATCCAGGAGCAGGGAGACATTTTATCCAAGAGCATGGGAGGTAGCAATTGACGCATCTATAACAACGTCTACCACTTCATCTATGGCAGTGTTGATCACATCTTCATCGGTAGGTTCTTCAACAGTAGAAGCAGAGTCATTTAGCACAACCGCCATTGGCGGGGGGAACACCAGGTTCCTGAAGTCGATATACCAATCAACGTCATAGAATGGTATTACGTTGTAGCTACGGAACAAAAAGTGCAAGGCCTGGGTAACCCTCTACCGATGCTCGTCGTGTGTCTGAAGGCAGAATCCACTGAGAAATGATAGCCATACAACTATCACTTCTTCCTCAATGTAGCGATGAAGGTCACTGGCTGTTGGCAGACCTACCCCATATGCAACATGAGCGACAATCTCACCTAGGCCATTCAAGTACTTTTTTGGAAAAAAATTCTTGACCAGCTTCAGAGTTAGGGGCCTGGGGATACCAATGTCTAACATTGATGCTACAAAGTGTGAGCAGATATCAGTATTCACACGGTATTTGTCCTCGTACTCTATACAATCCCTACCTATAACCCATTTTATGGCTACCAAAACCAAGGAGTGTTTATTCTTGGTCATTCTCTTCAATCGCCTAGTAAAAATCTCCCTTAGAAAAGTTGTCTGTGACTTATAAGAGGTTAACCTAACAGGAGTATCCATGATACTGACACAATGTTGCTACCTTCTAACTAACACTGGAACTTGCCTACCACCTAGCCTATGAAAAAATTTGCTTATTGAAGCTTAGGACTACGCCAATGACCTATTGTTAAAACTGCTCAAATGCTAAGTGTGATTTATTTACTACTTAGTGGCCTATTTATAGAAAAAATGAGAAAACACATGCTAATCCGTTTTGAGAAAACGTGATGATAACATAACCAAGTGCCAACTTGAAATGTGTGCCTGCGTTTGCTCGCATTTCCTGACCAGTTGCATCTGCAGAGGTATGATTCAATGTGTGTTAGGTTAATAAGAGCTAGTTAATTAGCTTTAAAATGGTGGCGCTCATCAACAGTAAGTTGCATGACCGTAGGCTATTATGTCATATCATAGGTGTTTCCCAGAGCCCAAGGCAGGATCCATATCTTTTCAGGTCGTGATTGTTTGCTTTGGCTTAATCATTTCGTCCAGGATATTAATTGCCAGCACATACTAATGCAAGGTTAGAAGGCAAATTGTCGGCTCAAGTTTTAAGGGAATCACAACATATCACACAGTTGCCAAACACAATAATGAATTCTTGCCGCCTCGAAATGGCAAGTAATTCATTTTACACGAGCCGAGAAATTAACAGTACATGCCAAATTAAATGCAAAAAGCATGCTTTCCTCTACCACCTTGAGAAAAGATAGCCAAATATTGCATGAAAAAGTTTAATGTTCAAAGTCTTTTCAAAAACGCCAAGGATTAAGGTGCAGAGAAGTTTTTTTAAGCATATCCAGAGCCGGATAAAATTTACAAAGAGTCCAGAACCTGCAAAATTTTTCATCTAAAGAAAGATGTCGGAGAGTTCATCACAACAAATGCAGGAGGAGATTGGTCAGGAGTTGTTTACAGCAATACAATTGTCCGAAGATGTGTATATCTATGAGGATTTAGCATATGCTATGCTTGGTATACCAAGCAAGCTGAAGAGGGAATATACAATAGAGCTGAGCAGGCCCAAAGATTGCAGAAACAAGAAAAGGGTTGAGGAGAAATGGAATAATATTTATGATGCATGACTCGCAAAAAATCTTAAATCCTTAAGAGAAACAACCTGTGCAAGATTGAAGACACCTAAGGCAGACACACCGACATCAAAGAAGGTTTGGTACAGTGGTCTTCCACAATACATGGTCTCGCTAGTACATTACTGCCCGGAGTTAGTTGATGCTACCATTCAACGATATAACCCTAACACCCGCTGCATCGAGGGCCAAAACTTAAGAGTTCACATCAACCCACAAGACATTTGGCATATGCTATGCATCCTAAACCAGAGTAAAAGAAGAGAGAAAATTGAGTCCTTTTTCCTTGGTAAAGGAGAAAAAACATGGAAGGTGATGAAAAAGAACTCAAATTTCCTAATGGAGGAGATTGGTAAGAAAGGAGTCCCAGGTGCTAAACTGCCAAGTATCCTGTTGTCGTGCAATTCATTTCGCGAGAATATGTAGGATTCCATGTTGATGCTAGCTTTTGTGTGCGGTCGAGACTCTGATGAGATGGTGGAAACCTTTCAACTGGGACCAACCTTCCAATTCCACAAACAACACGATACCTTCTGGTATGATTTCGCCAAGTTCATGGTGGATGAAATGATATGGCAAATAAAAAATTACCTAGCGGAGGGAAAGTTTAGATTTCTCTCCTTCTTGGTTCACATGTTCCTACATCAAAACCCTGATTTCTTCGGTAGGTATTTTGAATTATCAATTTTTGATGAAAAGGGGAAGAGGAAGCCGGTATCCATGTGGACACCCTTTCTTTCCATGTCATATGATTATTATCCATTTTCAGATTATTTTATAACTCCAGTCTTGCAAGATTTACGAGGAGGATGTGACATAATCCGGCTCGATAAGGATCATACTGGATATATGCAGAGTTTCACTCTCACTTGTAACTGGTTCTTAGGAACAGATTTCATAATTCTCCGAATGTGGGGCTTCACTGGTCAACCCTTCCTTCTCCCATCCTACATCACAGATAAGGTGCTTGCGCTTGAAATGTATAGGCAGGTGTGTATCATTGATTTTACTTTCTACAGCAGCAAAAGTGTCAAGAGAAAGGGATTCTTCACTTGTCTGAAGAATTTCAAAATGACGACTTTATTAAAGAAACAATCAGATCAGTTATTGTAGGGTAAACAAGCTCATTTAGGGTTGGTTTTGGTAAGTGACAAATGGGATTACAACCCTTTCAATGACCTGCTGGAGCTGCACATGAAAGTTACTCATGTTCCTCGACCTTATTAGGCAAAGCGACATAACCCGCGGGTAAACAAAGATGAAAATTTTGTTGAACTGGCTCGTATTCCCACACAAGATAACAGAGGGCCATGGCACAAGTTCTACTTTGTTGTGGTGGTGGCCAAAGATAATGTCCACATAGAATGCACCATGTACAACAAGTTGTGGAAGGATGATGAATGAACTAATGAAAAGATAGAAGCTTTCTGGAAGTATCGCCAGGAGACAGGGCAGTTGGATGCCCCTTATGAGAGCTTGAAGGAGGACAAGGAATTTGAAAAATGGTGGGATGGTGACCACCCCACCCCAGACTCTAGCATCAATAAGAGCGATGACCCAGAGGATGAGTTTGAAGAGCAAGAAGAGGAAGCAACAATTTCTACGTTCTCCACGCTGAAGGAGAAAGGCTCCAGACAACCCGCCTATGTAGCCACGAATGTGCGGTTTAATGTATCAAGGGCTTTGCATACACTCACTTGGGCCGCTAAGGCAACCAGGGTACCACAGCAGCAAACGATAATAACTGTTGAAGCTCGGGAAGCCCCGCCTGCAAAACAATAATGTACAAAGACTATTGTCGGAGAGGGTTCGTAAGAACTCGCCAAAAGACAGGTGCTTGCAGCTAGCCAGGAGCCTGAGGCCGAGGAAGAGTCACTAGTGATTCTGGAGCTGCCATTGATCAGTCAACAGGTAAAATTTGCTCCTTCTTCCCTTGCTTCTCAGTCCTTGGTATCTATCCCTATCTCAGCGGAAATCCCTGCCATGAGTACTGGCCTTTTGTTTCCCACTTTTAATCCAACACATGCGAGAGGTTTCGCCCAATTCTCATAGATCACTCCACTCGGCTTTACTCCTCTGCGAACCCTTACACCCACTACTGCAGCTTAGGCTCTCCTTGCCTCGCTTTCTGAAGGCGTTCCCTCTGCGGGCACCCCTACTTCCACTATTGCTGCGGATCCTCTTCTATCACAACAAGCTGACTCCTAAATAACAACTCCTTCACCATTCCAGCCTATGAGTCCTTCCACCGATTCACCAATTGAGTCATGGCAAGTGACTAGCCCTTCTGCTGGTCCTCAAACCAAGCTTTGGAATCTGCCCCACTTCTCCCCACAAACTGTCACTCTCCAGAAAAAAGAAAATGCCTGGGCCTATCAGGATTACCTATCTATATGCCCTACCGTCTGGTGCTCCTTTCGCAAGAAGACTAGTTTTGTCGCCAGCCGAATTTATT
This sequence comes from Sequoia sempervirens, assembly GCA_007258455.2. Taxonomy (NCBI): domain Eukaryota; kingdom Viridiplantae; phylum Streptophyta; class Pinopsida; order Cupressales; family Cupressaceae; genus Sequoia; species Sequoia sempervirens. Next base: position 234,754,629 of record VDFB02000008.1, on the reverse strand, counting down.
GTGCAAATTGACTGCGGAAAGGAAGCACGTGCAAGTAGAATGCAAAAGCGCAAGGCAAAGGATGATAGTGCTTTTGCTGAGCCAAAAATACACTCTTTATGTTGAGACCCGACAAAAACTGAAGTTTGCAACTATGTACCTGAGAGTAACCAAGTCTCAAGGGGAGATGCACCCAAAAGACTATGAAATATATGTGGTAGGGCTTGACATGAAGGTGGCCTGACCGTAGGATAAGGTTGAGATTATGGAGGAAACAAAACGGGTGGTCACCTCTGACTTCCTTAAAACTAGTCACCACTAAAGAAAAAGGATGAGCAACTTAAAGTAGTAAAGGAAAGAGTTAGTTTTTTGGAGAAAAAAGAGAAATCCCTAGAGGCAGATGTTGCACGTATGACAAAAAGGGCACTGGCAACAAAGGATGAGAAGAATAGACTTTAGGGTGAGCTTGCGAAGATTCAGACTATCAACCCTACCATGGTAAAAGAGCTGCATGCTAAAAATTAGGAGGCAGAGCAAAATTTGCAGCTAAAGAATGAAGAGCTAGAGTGACTTCGCCTTGAGTATAGTCAAGGAATGGCACTGAGGAATGAGGCTTTGGAGTACCAACAAGCTCAATATGAGCAGAAAATACAAGAAAAAGAGGCTGAATTTGAGGGCCTAAAAGCTTAATTAGAACAAGAGCTCCAAGAGACAAAGTCCTCTTTGGACATGCACTTAGTAAATCACTCCCAAGCCGAGGAGAATTGGAATAAAGAAATGAGTAGCTCTGCGGAGCAATTGGCGTTCGAGAAAAAGAAAAGGGTAGAGTTGGTTGAGGCCATTAACTCAAAAGGCATAGAGATCACTTCTCTTAAAAGCTCTCTCTTGTCTTCTCCTACATAGCCGAAAATTATTCTATTGGTTAGGCAGTTGTACATCTCTCACTGGGAAAAGATTAAAACTTTCTGCATAACACTGCAGCCTACCCTCCGATTCATCGCCAAGGCATTAAAGTTAAGCCAAGAGGCTCATGATATGATTGAGCAGTGCTCACGGTTTATCTTGGAAAAATTTCATGAAGCAAAAGATCTGCTCGCCGAGCTATACTCGGTCTCTGATGAAAACCTCGTCAGGGCAAAAATTGAAGATCGAGATGCTGCTGCTCAGACGACAAATAAGTTTATCCATTACCACTCTACCTTCCAATGCACTAAAGCAGCCATGGCTATTCTAAGCAAGATAATGTACAACATGCGGGAGAGTTTCTCCAAGTTGAACAAAATGGGTTTGCCGTCCCCGTTCCTTGAAAATGGCTCTACTGCTACGGCTGAGCAAATTGCAAAAAGAATAAAAGAGAAGGAAAATGATCCAGATGCTTTTAAGAATTTTAGTCATCCTCCCACTGCAAATGACATTGAGGGAGTTATTCATCTACTTTCACAGCTACTGTTTCATTGTGAAGCAGGGGCCGGTTTACCTAATGTACTGCCTCATAAAGAAACTATTGATCTAAACGGAGCACAAGAGAATTTTTGCAACATGGTAAGGCCATCTGAGGATGAATGTTCAGCCTCTGCAAGTGGCTCTTTCCAATCTCTGACTCCGTTATCTAATGAAATGGCGCTCTGGTCTGTAAACCAGAGAAATTTTGGGTTCTCTGTTCCTCAAACGAAACGCCCCTAGTAGTCGCCAAAAGTTGTTAATAAGTAGTTAACGAGCTCCCTTCGAGTGTATTTTCCTTTATGTGTCGGCTCGTGCATCATAGGAAATCAACTTAGCCTTTTATCAAAAGTCTACTTTTCCCCTCCACGTGTCTGCTCTGCGTAACTTGAGGGTTTCCCTTCCTTTCGCATCTCAGGAATCCCCGTTATACTTCCACGTGTTGTAGCTGCGGGCTATTTTTGATCATTCCTTTTTACTTCCTCATTGGGCTCAGCTCGAGTTCCATGAAGCTCTCACTCCCAAAGAATTTGGCAGGCCCCACAATTGTTGTCTGCAGTGTACTCTTGCTACATGTCTACTCTTTGTAAATCTTTCTACGTGAAGATAAAATAACGACTGTGGGCAGCGAAATTTTGCCACGCGTCTCTTTTGCACCCAGTCGATGATCGTTTCCTCCACTATTGGATAGTGCTCTACCCATTCAACACGTGTAGCCTTGGCGCAAGTCTTCAGCAGTGAGAGACAAAGGTTCACGTGGGCAGAAAAATGTTGCCATGTGCCTAATTGGCGGATCCCATATTCGAGCGATCAACCAAGCGAACCAAATGCTGCGATTGGCCACTGTGTGTCATAATCATTTGCACAGGGATGGTGACACTTATCTTATTAACCTTGCTGGGACCACCACCATCATTTGCAGAAGATGCACTTGCGCCGGGAATGACCAGATGCTTGGTTTTGAATCTTTTTTGTTGCAACAACTTTGGGAATGTTCTTATTTCTGCATCATTGCTAGGGGATGGCAAAATCTTTTCTGTTGCTGCTCTCCGAAGCGGTGGGAGTTTTTCTACTATATATACTTTTCTTTGTTGTGAGAAAAGGGTCCAAATTTTTGAAGGAACACTGGTTTTAGGAAAAGACGCTAGACCTTTATTACTATTTTATTTTATTGCAAAAGACTTTTGGACTGTGTCAATTGTTTGGCCTTTATGTTCTTTCATGCTATTTGATTAAACTGTAAACTATGCTTTTATTGTCTGGACATTTCATTTGAGAACTTCTATATATATTCAAGTTTACTGGTCTAGATCATGTCTAATGACTCTTCTTGGCAGTAGGAATGTATGCAATGTTATTTTATGTCAATGAATGGATTGTTTGTGTTATAATCTTCAGTTTGCACTCTTCTGGAACACTACAAATACCAATCAGGCCCTTAGATCTATGATTTATCATGCCTATCATTAAGTCCTGGCGCATCGCCTTAGGTTAGAATTTATTTTATTATATTTGTTTCCTTTTCCCTTTCCAAACCCCCATTATAGAAGAAGCCGACTTCTCTAAAAACTCGGAGGTCACTCAGTTTAGCGCAAAAGGTCCCCCATAAACTGAGTTTCCCATAAGACACTATTACCTTGTAAAATTTTGGCGTCAACAATAACTATTCCCTACTTTATTTTCTTTGAATGTATTTCTATTGTAGTAGTTATTCCATGAATGCATGTTTTCTTAATTAGATTCCTTAAGTTACAATTATGAATGAATTCATGAATAAATCTTTTCTTACATCCATGCTTTAGTTTGCTTCAATCTGTTGTACTCTTGAGTGTAGATTTAATTAACAGTGTTGGTTAATTCTAGGATTCATTTCTTGACAGTGAACTAGTCGTAGTCTTTCATTGTAGGTACTTGTAGCAATAGTTCCAACATTACTTCCTTTACTATTATACAATTTATGATTTTTTAATATGTGTAAACACCTATGCTAGGATGATATAGGTAGTCTTGAGTCTCTGGAAGCACATATAGTGTCAACATCATCACAAGCTTATGTTAGCCCTGGTTGATAATTTAATGAAGGTCTTTCCAAGGGTTTAGTGGACTGTTCAGTTAGGTTTTCCTTTGAATTATGTTTCTGACACCCAAGTCTACTTGCATTAATAGGGACTCTACAAAGAGTACAAAAGATGGTTAGTAGCTTTTCTAATATTCCCTTATTATGAAAATGGTTGTTTTGTTTGATCTTCCTTTCATTTGAGAGGCTTACATATATTGCTACTTGTCACAAATTAAGCATGTTTTAGTGGTGTTAGAAGGATATGGTTTGATTTGTGGTTTTTTTCGTTATGGTTTATTGTATATCATAAAAGTTTCATTTATTTCACATTGGAGTTAGTATTTGTGTAGAGTTGATCATTTACTATTTTCATACTTTATTATTTTTTGTTAACAATAAGGATGATTGAGAATATTTAATATTTATTTTCTATGTGATGTGAAGAATTTGGGAGAGATAAAATGATCAAGGTAGAGAGATTTATAGTGTTTGTTGGTGTACAAATCAATGTGTTGTTCAACACTATGTGATAGAGGATTTATCCATGACCCTTATGTGAGTGTTATTAGTATATTATTTGGATGTTTTAGTATTTTATAGACTATACATTTCCCATATAGTAGGAGTCCTAGGTGAAATAAAGAAAAGTATGCATAAATTCTCCCTAAACTAATCTTAGAAGAGAGTAATTTATAAAATGTAGATCTTTACGATTATAGAAATAAGAAACACATGTTTTTTTTACAATACAACATAAGTGTTCTTTGGAAAACCATTAAAAAAAACTCATGCTTCAAAGCATCCAAATGTGTTAATAAATAATCTAAAAATAGTTACAATACACTTATAGATAAATCCTTTACAAGAGTATCACCAACTAGAGATTTGGAGTAATTTTGGTAGCATAATAATACCTACAAAATCACTATCAATACCTCCATATCAAGAACCCCATAAATATAAGTGATACAAAAACTATCAAATGGTAATTACAAAACCATGAACTAAAACCATCCAAAAATGTGGCACCCAAATACCTAACTATAAAACCAACACCCAAATACTAAGATGAGTTCACATGTTAAAAAATAACATACTCCTCCCACTTGTTGTGCCTTCAGCACACATGCCCCGTTTAGAACGGGGACCCTCTTTCTTTTCACCTCATCGGGTTGCTTTTGTTGCCACCTCGTTTTGCATGCCCCATGTATTATGTTCTAAAATGGTCAGTGAGTCTCAAGGAATTCATCTTAAAGTGACCATTTTTCACCCCCTCAAATTTTCAAGGCCTTAGGCCTTCGTGGAACTCCCTTGGTCGTTTGCCTTCACCCTTTTGGACTGGCGTCCTTGGAGCCTGGCGGGTCTGCCCTACCGGACCACCCCATGCGGGTTTCCCTATTCTCCTAGCCGCTCCAAATGGCCATCGCCCAACAAAATTCCAACACTTGAACCTCACCTCTCTAAATTTCATTTTCATTGTTGAACCCCAAATGACCAACTGCTCACCGTCGTCCGCTTGGTGGGTCTCGCTGCTCCTGCGGCCGTTTTCAAAATGATCAATCACCAACCTCTAGCATCGCCGTACGAACATTAATGAGGTGCATTTAATGCATTATTTTCTATAAATAGCCAACTTTCAGCTGTCATTTTCATCCTGTCAATTGTTCAGAATTGAGTCAGAGCCCTCTCCCAATGCCACATTCACGCCTAACAAGTTCCACCGATGCTTCAAGGCCTTTGCTAACTATTTCTTCGATCTCCTTCATTGGGTTTTAGAGGGAGGTTTTCCATCTGCGAGCCTTGTGTTACGTTTTCTTTGATTTCTACAAAATTGCTAAATCTAAAGGGAAGAAAACTTGAAATTAACTAAAGTAAGCCTAGGCGCACAAAACCCATAAATTGAAATTTTAACAAACTTTGAAAATCATCCTGTGCATCGCTTCAGGAACTCACACTCCCTACGGTTGTTCTTCAACCAAAGCATCCATGCTCTGCGGGCCCGCACCCATGTCGCTGCCATCGTCTTCCTTCATAAACATGTTTAAAACTCAAAACGACGATCTCCTATTTTGGGTCCGCCCTCATGGGAGGACACCCCTCTTTGGCCGCCCCAAACTTAGCTTAAATTCACCAAATGAAATGGAGAGCCATCGACCCTCTCGAGTCCCCGGGCGCAGGTTTTCGCCTACAAAATGCCTTCTAGCTCTGCCACTTCAAACGGCTAATCAAGCGCGACCTCCCGACGATCAGGTCTTGCCCATATCATTACCCATCAAGCCAAACAATTGAAGTCTTGACCCATCACGAGCTGCACCCTGCGAACTTCCTCTTGCAGAATTCTGCCTTGGCTTGGCCATTCTAAACAACTTTCGCAACCCAAAAGTCTGCTCCTCAGACACTGCAACCTTCACCACCACCCAAGCTTTTAGCGTGGTTAACCTACCATGTACGGGTCCGATCAGGTGGGTTTTTGCCTCCTTTTCGCCGACACCATAACGATTGACCAAATCGCAAGCCTTAAAATCCACCCGACTAGTGGGACCCGAGCCCGTCATGTTTGTCTGAGCCCAAAAGCTAAAAAAACAAAGTGTTAAGTATTATGCGGACCATCTCCTCTGGATGGCTGGTCGTGGACCTCTGTTCCGCTTCTGCCATCCTAAACAGTTGCAGACCCCCGTCGGCCCGCTATGCAGGACCCAACCTTGCCATTGCCTCCAAACTGATGATAAACAAAATGAATGTTGGAACCACTCACATATCCGACAACACGAATCTCCTCCACCGAGCCTCTGTCTAGCTTTTGTTGTTTTAAATGGCTATTCCTCAGCATTGTCAAGCATTCCCCAGCCTGCATCCTTCTAAAATATTTCAACTTCAATGACAAAGCATCCACTGTCCACCGAGTCTGCAAGTCTCGCATGACAGAACACCGCCTGCAGAACTTTGCCCTGCTAGTGTCGTTTCAACGATGGAACCCCAAACAACCATGCTGCCCTTTGATTCTGCCTGCCCAAAAGTGACCTTAATACCCTCTAATCTTCAAATTGACTTCAACCCACATGCCTAAATGAAGTGGCCTCCTTGGTGGACCCCACCTTATGCCCAAATCTTGGTGTGGGTTGGGACAATCGGGCCATCATGCCCTGATTGTCATCCCCTTTGCGGCTGCTTTAGAACAACCACCAGCCTAGGGAAGTCTGCACCCCTGGGCCTGAATTGTTGAAACTCCTTCCTATGAAAGGTTAATGTTGATCCGAAAGATATGTTAGGATTCTTAAGTGATGAATTATCTAATCAAATGTCATTTTGTAGGATTTTGGCTAACTTTCCCATGTTTTCATGCTTGAATGTGTTTACCTCTTTCTCGCCCACAGGATATATGGAACCAGGTGCAGGACCCTCAGAGGCAGTCACGAAAAAAGATAAAGGAAAGAAGCCAGCTAAAGCACTCTGAGGCAAAGAGGACAAGAACCAAATGAAATACAAGTTCCATGGGGAACCCCTCAACTCCAAGGTCACCTCAGCCTAGAAGGAGATTTCATATACCAATCTTGGACATATAGATATTGATGAATTCAAGAAAAGGGTCTGGATCAACCCTACAATAGAAAATGAGAGAAAGATTAGAAGTAGTGGGTTGGCCAAGGCTGTTAATTTTCCACTTGCCCTCATTGCTCTCGAACTTGTAATGGCTTGTAGGGAGGCATATCAGCCAGAGTCTAGAACAATAGTGGATAGAGATGGAAATGTTTTGGTTGACCTGTCTACCAAGTCAATAGGGAAGACTTTTCATATCCCTACCTTTAGAGAAATGGAAGAAGCATTCATGGAATATGGGAAGAAAATGTGGGATGAGGACCCTCTCAAATGCAAAAAGGCCATCAATCAATATTGGTTAAAAGAAAAGAGGGGCAACATAGCTAAAGTACCCTAAGAGCTCTTCCACAACAACTTCTACGAGGATTACCATGATTTGGTAACCCTATTAAGCCATGTCATGGGCCTTCCAACTGCAGCCTTCTTTTAGGAGTGGATTTTGTACTTCATCGAAGAGATCCTCCGAGGCAAAGCTGAATTCTATTGGGCAGGAATGATCAATAATTGCTTGCATGAGCAATTTCTGGCTGTAAAGAAGACTTCACGATTCTACATGACTTCATACCTGATTTATTTACTAGCTAACTGGGTGCAATACAGGGGCTTGTTTAGGGCTCTAGATACAAATCTAGGTAGGGAATTACAGGTTTATGACAAGTACCCTTAGCTTCAATACATGAATTTCAAGAGGGATTATTGCAGAGTCAATGATGCTTTTATAGGTCATATTATTAGATTGCTTGGGGTGATTTTGAAAGAAGGGTCTCCCATAGTGCTAATGCCTTCCTTCAACAATTCGCCTTCTTGTTCATACAATTCCCTAAGTTCACATACATCTAAGTTGAAGGTTTCTCAGAGAAACCATACAAACTGCTCTGGTACCCAAATGACCAGACAATATTACTCAAGCTCTCTTGGCAGCTGCAGCATGCACACACCAGGTCCTAAGCAACAAACATAAGGCAAGGATTCCCTATCCCCTCTCCTTTGGCCAGGGGATGCATGAGCTCCACACATCCTAGTGTTTAGACCATTTAGACAAAGAGATCGTGGAATATCACCTGGAGTTCTATACTACCCGGTCATGGATGGACCCCTATGGTAAACTCAGAAAGATGGTCATGGCTGAGTGCATGATGTTGAGGACTTTTGGGCCAACTACAGGGATGATAAAAAAGTGTGAATGAGGCACTATATGTGCATAACAATGTACTTCGTCAAGAGGGTCAACTTGTTCCCGGTGCCTGAGCAAGTGGTGGAGGATGAAAATACAATGATTTATCCTTGGTACGATGCAGTGGCCAATCTTTTGCTGCCATTAATTGACTGGAACGAAGAAGAGGTAAATGACCTTGACATTCTGACAAATCCAATCGAGGCAAGAACTAAAGAGTGGATCGATAGGAAAATTTTCCAATTGAAGCTATAGGGAGTTGCCTTAACTTATGGTGAGCTTGAGAATGAGCCGACAAGTGAAACTGATAGTGGGACAGTTGTTGCCCCATCAGGAGAAACTTTAAAATATCCTCCAACCACCAGGTCAAGGAAGAGAAAAGACACGACTAAGCAACAACCCAAGCCTAAGGGGTATGCAAGAAAGGTTGCGAAAGGTGAACCTTCCAAGAAACCAAAGAAGTCAGGGAGTTTCACAAAGATGCCTACTATCCAAGAGGACCCACTCCATGAAGGAGGAGAACTAGAGGCAGAGCAACCAAAGTCTCCACCTGCTGCCTCCACTCTTGCAGTCACCGCTGCCACTAACGTTGCTACTACTGCTGCCCCTCTACCTGATTCTCAAGTAATGGTTGCTACTTCTCCACCTGTAGTGGATATCTCAGTCCACCTTGCCTCGACTCCACCCACAATACAGGTTGTGACCATTGATTCTTCCTCCACTACAACTTCCTCGCTCTCTCCTACTTCAATGTCTCCAACGACATCTCTCCCATTGGCAACAACAACAATGCCAATGCCCACTCTCTTGCTCTTGAAGGCCTTCACCCATCACATGCAGAATATCCCAATGGAGCTCTCTAGGGTGTTTATGAACCCAACAATAAAAGTTGCCTTGGCGCAGATAGTTGCAAATCTCCCCACTCCTCATCCTCCAATTGAGCCACCAGAAATGAAAGCAATGATGCAAATATCAGAAGAGTTGGAGCGACAAGAAAGAGAAGCAACAAAAGATATGGAGTAAGAAGCAGATGACTATCATGAGCACCCTAAGTACCAACATCTAGTGATTGATGAGGTGATGCGTGAAGGAGAGGAAGAAGAGACACAATCATTTGAGGAAGATACTGAGGAGCCAGGTGCTAAGTATATTGTAGAAACCTTTGACCTCAAGCTCGAAGAGGAGTTGGCTCAACAACTCAAGAATGTTGGAGAAGAGGTAGAGAGGCAACCTTCTGAGGAAGAAAAGAATGCAGATGAGAAAGTAGAGGAACACACCGAGCCTCCAACTGGGGAATAAGAAAAGAGCCCCGAGCAAGAAGAAAAGGAAAAGGAAGAACAAGAAAAAGATAAGCCTAAGGAAGAGGCTGAAACTAAGAAAAGCCCAGGAGCAGCACATCATGAAGAACACAGGCACGACCAAGAAGAAGAAGTGAAAACCACAAAAGGGGAGGACAACCCCAAGGAACATGCAACTGTTGAATCTCCAGGAAAGGAAATCGTATTCATCCGGGATTCCGATGAGGAAGAAGGAGAAAAGATAGAGCAAGAGACTCTGGGTGGTAAAGCAATGGAGATTGAACACACACGTGAGGAAGAGGGTGATTGAGAATCATCGAAAGGAGAATCTCAGATGCTGATTGAGAATCACCGAAAGGATAATCTTAGATGCCAAAGTGGTTAGAGAAACAGCTGGAAAAGAAAACCCCAACCTCAAAGGATTTGAGGGCAAGGCTATAGGCAATCTTGGTTCGAGCCCAAATAAGCACGAAGAAAGAAAAGAAGCCAAAGGTTAGATCTCAACTGACAATGGATGTGTTTGGATCCAGGATTGTGTAGGTAGCCACTCCAGTTGTGGGAGAAGAAGGGGTAAGCTACAATGTCTCCACCCTCAATTTGAGAATAATGACAAGGGAACAAAAGATTGACCATCTCCAAGGATCCGTTGCCACCATTGTGCACCGAATGCACAAAGATAAGATTTCCAAGGAGGAGTTGAAAGCACAGGTGGCTGACTTAACAACATACATCCAACAATGGTCATCAGTCGAAGAGCTCCCTACCACGTCCTTGGTGCCACCTCTATTGCTTTCCAAGGACCACATTCACCAGCTAGAGAAAATAAATAATTGGACAAAGGCCACAAAGGATTGGTTCCAGAAAGTCCTCTACAACAAAAACATGGGCATAGGTCGTACTGTCAGGACAACCAATAAGTTCCTGGAGTTGCAAAAGGTACTTGGGGGGATAAGGAAATTCTGCACTGACTTCCCAAGGTTATATAGGATCACATACCTTAAGCTTGAGGCTATTCTCAAGATACCTGATGGATCCTAGGAGAAGGAGTTTGCTTTGGAAAAATGCGACCATTGGCTCATGGAGACGTGGAAATTGAGCCTTGACCACAAAAAAGAGGTGTTGGGACAAGTGCTCCATGAGGTGGAGCTAGAGATTGATTGGATCAAAGAAGTACCAAGCTGCCTATGAAGAATACATAAGGTTGATGACAGATTTTGATGTGCCCATCGTCGAGTTAGATACGAAGTTTAGATAAAGCTCTACTTTCATAAGAAGATGGAGAACAGGACTGTGGGTGCACTTACGTCAGATTTTATGGGTTTTGCTGCTCGAGCCTTTGCTCAATCCGAGCAGGTGATTAAGAATGCCCAAAAAATATGAAAGGGATTGGGATGACCTCATGAATAAATCCAAAAAATTTAGCTTCCAGGTGATCCGATCAGATATATTGGAGTGGGATAAGCTTCGGGGATTGATTGGTAAATTTGTGTACACCACCTTGAAAAGAAATGAAGGAATTCCTATGAATTGATGATGAGTTCCTCACCTTTTAGCTCCAGCAAAGGAGATCAACAAGAAGACAAAAGGGCTATAGTGCTGCCACATGAAGACAAAGTAGGCTCAAAGACAAGAATGTAATTTTAAATTGTAAAATATTTGGGGGTAGGTGAAACCCTAATTTGTAGCGAATCTTGCCCACATAATACAAATCAATCTTGGCCATTCATTTTGATTTTTGGACACTATAAATAGGGGGTATCCTCTCATTTTCAAGAGAGAGTTGAGTTGTTGTAAAGACATGCTGCTGAAATTTTAATAGAAGTTCATTGGCTTTTGGTGGATTCTTGAGTTTCAATTGCATGTTGCATGGTTCTTCTCCCATAGTTAGCTAACTTGAATAGATTTACTTTGTTGTTTGTGAGTTTTACAAGTTATGAGTAGATTAATTAATGTTGTTCATTGATATTAAAGAATTTTGTTGTGTGTTGGAAACCTTCCCTGTCCATACTTTTTTCTTTTTATTGATGATAAATGGTTGTGTAAAGTTAGTATGGGCATAAATCAAAAGCTGCACTAAATTTCTATCTTTTATTCATGCTTATGGTGAATGAATGGTTGAATATCTGCAGTCCTTAGAAGCTTGCACTAGTTTCATGAGACTGTGAAGTAATCTGGTTAAGTGGAACTTAGTTTTAGGAATGTTGTCTGTAGTGGGGTCCTCCATTATCACTGTTCATTGCTAGTTTTAGGTCTAGGAACCTCCTCTCTTCCTTGCCCTTTTTCCTTTTTTTTTAATAGTGACTTTGAACAAGGTTCATTGCACATTGTATAGCCAAATCTGAAGCTAAAATAGGAGTTCTAGGCTGTTGTTTGAACCTACAACAACTGTGCATCAAGTTTCCCATCTTAAGAACTTCTTTAGAAGATCTAATTCCTCTCCAGCCTAACTTCCTTAAGTCTGCCTTGTGATTACTGACAAGATCACATCAAAACAACTGAGACATTCCAAGCAAGTCATGACCTGACACCCGAGAGACCTTGGGGTGATTTTTAGCAACTTATTGTTGGAGATTGCCTTTCAAGAGAGGTAGTGCATCTACGCACTTCCTATGTTGAGAAGTTAAAAAACACACATCAATAGAACTGTCACTAGAAGGAGGGCCCTTTTGGAGTTAAGCTGGATCGAATTGGATCATTTTTCCCTGATAGATTCCATAGAGTTTTGAGAATAGATTCCATAGAGTTTTGAGATCAATGCCAAGCAAAGGGGAATTTCAGGAATTGCAGTTCCCTACAAGGGCTAGAAAGACTAAGAGGGAGGACGCAACCTCTTCTTCTTCCTCTATTCCATCCACTTCATCTTCACTTTCACCTCCTTCCTCTTTCCATCAGCCACACGCTCACCCTTCCTCTTCCATATTTACCTCTTCCACCCAGCTATCCCAAACTGCATTTCAACTGCTTGCTTTGCACAGTTAGGGTGCTGCCCCTATCCCTGCCTTCCAAGTCCAAAGTGTAGTCCCAACTACCACTGCCCCTATGCAACCCCAAGTTGTTGTCTAATAAAAAGTACCACCCTTGCCTCCCTTCATGGCTTGGCTGGGAAATAATCCTTCCTCATTGTTCTTCAATGCTTACCATGACATGCCTAAGAACCCGAAGAGCTTTTGCACAAAGTTCTATCCTCGGGATGTGCAAAGGACAGTTGAAGAACATATTAAGATCTTCCAAATGACATTAAAAGATATGTAGATTGATCAGGAGGACGTAGCATGTAGGCTTTTCCCTTATTCCTTGGGGGAAGAGGCCTTTTATTGGTTTATCAACTTACTAACAGGGTCCATCACATCTTGGACCTTGTTGATGAATTCCTTCTTACAGAAGTACAAGATCCCAATCAGCTCTTCAGAGCTATACCGACAATTCATGTCCATCCAAAGGGAAATCAATGAGTTGATCGACTCCTTCAATGATCGATTCCACTGAGCATACACGAGGTTGCAAGCTCTATATGCGCTCAATGATGTTGTTGCCTTTCCCATTTATTATGCATCATTAGATAACCTCACAGTAGCATTAGTGAGGAGGTTTCCCACCCTATGCAGATTTAAGGACTTACTTAGGCACTATAACATCAGATTCCCCTAATGAATCAAGTGTCGCAGCTGCCCATAGTGCCTCATCCAAGGCAACCCATGAACTAGGCGCCCCTAGTGCCTCCTTACTTGTAGCCTCAACAACAATAGACCTATGCACAACAGCCATAAGTACCGACATACCTACAAGGGCCAAATTCCCGCTCGCTGAACAAAACTAGTCGGTGGCACGTCCCGTCTTCCTCCAGAATCAGACGCCACAACCAAGCAATCCCAAGAAAGATTAGTTGGATGAGATGAGGAAGATGATTAGAAAGATGTCCACAAAGATGACTCACCTCAGGAATCAAAATAATCAATTGCAGGTCTCTCAACGTAGAATTCAAGCCAACCTCAATCGCGACAGCGAGACAACTGGAAAGTGGGTACCTTGTTAGCACCGAACTATGAGCGAGGACAAAACTCCAATTAGAATTTTGAAAGGAGACCCTCACAAAAACAAAATCGAACGTGGAATACCAGACCAAATGACGGGGGTGTTCCCACTCCTCTTGATCAACCTGCTATTAATGAGAAGAAAACCAGTGGAGTGTATCTTGCCGAGGCTGCCTTATTCGGATGGTGCCAGATTCACAAAACTAATAGGCATTCCAAATTAGACTGCCCTGAGTTTCAAACAGCCGCAAAAATCTTTCAAGTGGAAGTCCAGAACATTGTTGCCAGCGCAACTTGTAGAGACATAGTTACGTCCGACCCATACGATTCCTCCTGTCTCATGGTCAACCAGGCCCCATTCCCACGGAGCGAGAGCAACAAGCCTGAGCTCAAGACCGCCTCTGAAAAGAATGAAGAAGTACAAGAGGTAAGTAATGAATAAACTCTATCTCAGTTGTTTAATTTAGTAGATAATGGTCTGGTAGATGAGGAAGAGTTTCAGGAAGACGAGATCCAAATGTTTCACCAAAGAATAATGCCATATTTCTTAAGGAATAGACAAGCAGGGGGACCTTTCACTATTTCCACTCCACCCAATAACTTTAGCACTTCGCTTGACCCTAATGCCAACAACAATATTGAATTTCCCCATGTACCAACTCAATACCTTGATAAAAACAAACAGCTGAGTCAAATACCAAAATAGCTAGCTATCTCCTCCATAGGCAAAGCTTGCGAGTCTCAAATCAAGCAAATGGGAGAATATGTCGCTGAGGAGTTCAAGAAAGTCAAAATTAGCTTGTATGCCTTTGAGCTGCTTAAAGTTCCCACCGTTACGAACACCTTCTTTAGGGTGATGAATGAAAATCCTTCCTCTAAGGCAAGGCATAATATACCAGCTAAAAGGTTCTCTTTCGAAGACCCACCACATGAGCCTGTAATTCAAGAAATTGTAGGTAAGAAAGGGGACACCCCTCCAAATCAACAAGTTGGAAAACAACCTACCAAAGAGAAAAATCAGGGGCAATCCAAGGAAAAGACAAATGAAAAGGACAAGGGTCAGGTGGCCCAAGTTGATGCACCTATGGGTCTCTTCCAAGGAAGGTTCGAAACGCCTCCCTTCCTTACCACTATTAGGATATTCGGGAAGAACCTGCACAATTGTTTGATTGACTCTAGAGAATCAACCAATGTCATGCCTTTGGCTGTATGAAAGGCCCTTGGGATTGTCCCCACACATTCAAGAAGAAAAGTAACTCAATTGGACAAGACAAAGGTGAACATTGTTGGAGAAATCAACTATATCCCCATGCAAATTGTTGTAGACCTGAGGGTGCAACGAGTTATTGACATCCAGGTTGCGGATATTCCAGATACATACAGAATAATCTTGGGACGTGACTTCACCTGAGCATTGAATGGATATGCCGCAACCAATTTCTCTCACATGTGGCTGCCATGGAAAGGGCTACCAAATCAGATTCGCATAGACCGAGAGCCCCGCATGAAGTTCATGATCACAAAATATAACAACACCAATGAGGTGTTGTTTGCTGAAATAGAACTGGGCAATTATTGCCCCGTGACCTATCAAGGAGAATCAAAATTTCCACAAGAAGAGGTAGCTGATGAGGTCCTTTTGGTACTATGTAGTCCTCCTGCCAACCTAGCCTATGCACCCTAGAGCACATAAATGTTAGTGGGATTAGAAGATGATGAGTCCTACAGAGATGGGAATTTAGGAATGTTGGACGAATTCCAAGACTTCATGGAGAAATGCATACAAGATCAGCTCAGCCTAGGGGCAAGGATGAATTTTCAAGAGCTTTTGCTGCCTAGTTGGTGCAGGTTTCATAACACTGCCCACTCAGAATTTGAGTGTTGCTTTTGTCAGACAGCAGTAGAGCACGTCAAAGGACAAGCCACATCTAAAAAGGAACCACCAATCAAAAAACTTGTCACAAACCATCATGAGCTTGTTCCTGCTCCAAAAGTGACAAATGCAAATGAGCAACCAAAGGGGGATGTACGCATGATTGGTCTCAAGGTAAAAAAACCCTCCAAGTTCTGGACACTATGCTTTGATGGATCCAAGTCCAAACAAGGAGTTGAAGCCAGATTCAAACTCATCAACCCCACGAGTAAGACTTACTTTGCTTCCCATAGGCTTCAATTTTATTGCACCAATAACGTAGCAAAATATAAAGCGTTAGTCCATGGTTTCTTAATGGATTTAAGAAAGAAGGTCAAGATGTTGCAAGTGTTTGGTGATTTTGAGCTAGTAGTGAAAAAAGTCAGAAAATTATACTCTTGTCATGATAGAAGGTTGGAAAACTACATGCATAGAGTCTAGGATCTTTTGGAAAGCCTAGATGCATTCAACATACAATTGATCCCTCACTCTCAGAACCATACTGCTAATGCCTTGGCTCAAGCAGCCAACACTTTGCAACCCCTCTCCTTGTCCGACCTCAAGAGATTCACTGTTGAGCTGACTTCCACCCCATCCATGCCAAATAATGTCACTCATTTTCAGGTGTTCAATGATGATAAGCATATCTTGGAATTTATTACTAGTTTCAATGTGTTTGCAACCCAAATAATTGGTGAAGCTGACCCTGAAGAAGATGAGTTAGAAATAAAAGGGGTCATCAACCTCAAAATGAATACTATTCCAAGGGGTATGGTTCAACTTGAATGCATATTTGACCTAGATCAGATCCGAGATCAAGATCAACAAATGAAGAAGGATTCCATAAACAACCAGTGCGACATCCACAACCTCGGAACAGCTGGGGAAGTCAAAAACATATTTATTGGCAAGGTATGCACGCTAGAGGAAAAGAAGGGGATCATTGATGCTCTACAGAAATACCATGACGTGGTGGCATGGAGCTATGAATATTTGAAGACCTATGATACATCCATCATTACCCATACGATACCTCTTAAATCAGACGTGCGGCCATTCCGACAAAGACGTCTTATCAATGCATTGTTGGAACCCATCATCTATAAGGAAGTACAAAAGTTATTGTCAGCCATAATCATCTTTCCTATCAGACACTCCACATGGGTGGCCAACTTGGTCCCGGTAAGAAAAAAGAACAAAGAAATCAGATTGTGCATGGACTTTCGCAACCTGAACAGAGCTTCGGAGAAGGACAATTATCCTGTGACCTCACTGGATGAGGTATTGCAGATTGTTAATTGTTCATGGATGATGTCCTTCCTCGATGGGTATTCCGGATACAACCAAGTCATGGTGCATTATGAGGATCAACATAAAACTGTGTTCACCACCAAGTGGGGAACCTTTGCCTATAGAAGGATGTTGTTAAGACTCATCAACGCTGACGCCACCTTCCAGCATGAGATGGACATAGCCTTCAAGGATCTGATTAGAAAATGTATCATCATTTATATGGATGATCTCACAATGTTTTCTAAGAAGTGTGATGATCATGTTTCTGATCTGTGTAAAGTCTTTCAAAGGTGCAGAGAATTCAGGGTTTCCCTTAACCCGAAGAAATGTATTTTCAGAGTCATTGAAGGGAAGTTGCTCAGGCATGTTATTTCAAAATGAGGGATCTCCATAGACCCCAAGCGCATCCAGTCCCTATTGAAAATTCAGCTTCCAGGCAGCAAGAAAGAGCTGAAGTCTTTCTTCAGAAAGATAAACTTCGTCAGAAAATTTATTATAGGCTTTGCTAAGATTGTTAAGCCGCTCAACGCCATGCTGAAATAAGATGTCAAAATTGAGTGGACTCTAGAGGCAAATCAGGCCTTTGAAGAAATTAAGAAATCCATTATTGAGGCACCTGTACTAGTCAACCCTAACTATGTGAAGCCTTTCTATATATATTCATTCGCTTCAGATCACTCGTGTGCCAACATTTTGAATCAAAAGGATAATGAAGGGAATGAGAATCCAATCGACTTCATGAGTGCTCCCTTGAAGGATGTTGAATTAAGATATCACAACGTGGACAATCGGGCATATGCCCTTGTCAAAGGAGTTAAAAAATTCAGACATTACATTATGCAAAACAAGGTGTTTGCCATTGTCCTTGACCCAGCAGTGAAGACGTTGCTCATGCAAAATAAGTTGGGAGAACGAAGAGCCAAGTGGGTTACCCTGCTGCTGGAATATGACATGGAAATTCAGCCAATGAAGTTGGTAATAGGATAGGCACTCACCCGAACAATAGCCAAGAAAATGGCTGAAGCGAGACCTAAGCTTACAATACAACAATACCAGCTTGAAGATGTTTCCCTAGGGGAATGGTATCATGACATCGTCTATTACTTGTTGAACAAGTGCCCACCTTACTTGTAGGGAGTTCAGAAGCATGCCCTTAGACTGAAAAGCAACAACTATATGCTGCAAGGATCCATCCTTTTCAAAAGAAATCATGAGGGAGTGTACCTTTGGTGCCTCAGAGAAGAAGTAGCACACTTGCTGAAGGAATTCCATGATAAGTTTGGTACCGGACATGGCTCGGGTCCTTCTACAACCCATCAAATCCTATGAGCATGTTACTATTGGCTGACAGTCTTCAAGGATTCTCATAACCATGTCCGCACATGCCATGTCTGCCAGACCACCGCAACCAAAGAAAGGAACGATGTTGTCCCGCTGCAACTAGTCTTAGAGGTGAGACTATTCGTGCAATGGGGTCTCAACTTCATTAGTTCGGTAATCCCACCATCATCTGCAGGTCACAGGTATATTCTAACCACCTCTGATTATTGCACTAGATGGAAAAAAGCTATTGCTTGTAGGCAATGTACAACAGAGGTAGTTGTGAATTTTCTTGAAAGCTTTATTTTAAATCGTTTTGGTTGCCCGTACGCCTTAGTTTGCGACAATGGTCCAGCCTTTGCCTAACTTAAATTTGCTAGTTGGGCCTTTGATTACGGTATTTCCCTTAAGTTTTCATCTAACTATTATCCTCACGGTAATGGCCTGATGGAATCTACAAACAAAAACCTGATCACGTCATCAAAAAGTTGTTTGACAAGAATCCCAAGGACTGGCATACCCAACTCCGCTTTGCCCTTTGGGAAAACTGCACACACCATAAGGCTTCCTTAGGAGAATCTTTGTTTCACCTTGTTTATGGCTTAGAGCCTGTGTTCCCAATTCACCTAAAAATCCCCACCCTTCAATTCATCAATGCCTTTTACGAAGAAGGGGACCAAAGAGAAGCTCGCTTAGCTGAGCTGCTACACTTAGAAGAAGTGCGTGACCATGCCATTGAAAATTTTGCTAAGCACCAGGGCATTGTCAAAAGATGGTTCGATCGACGAACCAAAGTCAAGGCCTTTAGAATTGTTGATTCGATCCTATGTTGGGACAGGGCCCATGAGAAGAAGGGGGACATGACACATTCGACAAGCTCTGGCTCAGCCCCTTTCAAATTGTTGAAATCCTCGGAGATAATGCTTTCCGCCTCAAGACCTTAACTGGTGAAGATGTCTCATTGCCCGTCAACAAGTAATACTTGAAGCATTATTTTCAAGCTTGAGCTCTCTTGAACTGCTCCTGTAGATACCTATACATAGGTTAGTTTAGGTTGCTTTTGGTTTGCTTTTGTCTCGTTGCTTTGTGTTGCTTTTGTTTTGCTTATTTCCCAACTACTTTTGTCTTGGTGAGGGTGTCTCTGTGTTCCTGATGCGGTGGTCATGATTATTCAACAAATGGTTCACTTTGTTGATTGCTCCTAGTGTTTGGCTAATTATTCACTCTTAATCATTGGTCTCTGATAATTGCCATGGAATGGTCTCCTCATTTGAACTTTGACTTAGAACTCAACCCTTAGTTGAGTCTTCCTTTTACTCTCATATCAGATCTTGCACAACACACATATTAATTATTTCCAAAGAGCTATACAACGGTTGTTATGACGACTTAATAAGAAAAAAATCTTAAGTCTACTCTAGTGACCACTGTGATTCCAAAACCCATAGTAAGCTTCGATGCTTACATAGTTGAGCAAAAGAAGAAAGTATTAAAAGAGATATTGCAAGAAAAGAAAAGAAAACAAAAATGTTGAAATAAAACAACCATATGGGTGTGCGAATAACTCTACCGGGGCTATAGATGTCTGACTGGTAGTAGAGCAATGTTCGTGGGGGTCATAGTGATAACTCCACCGGGGCTATGGACGCTTGACTGGTAGCGGGACAATGTCCAGGTTACTTTTGGGGTTAGATGATCTGTGTAGCTTTCTTGGTTAGATTAGCTACCACTTGTCACAGTTTCTAAGGGAAGATAATGAATTCACTGAACGCATACACTTCTTAGAGGTTTCATGGATTGATTTAGCTAAGGTTCCAGTTCTCCTAGTTCACTTTTGGAAACTGGTCTGCAAAACTAGAGATTCTGGGTTTTGAATAAATACTTATCCCTAGAACACTCAGGAGCGTTCCCAACAGAGTCACCATTTGTTGTGCCTTCAACACACATGCCCCGTTTAGAACGGGGACTCTCTTTCTTTTCACCTCGCTGGGTTGCTTAAGTCACTGCCTCATTTTGCGTGCCCCTTGTCTTATGTCCTAAAATGGTTAGTGAGTCTCAAGGAAATCATCTTAAAGTGACCATGTTTCACCCCCTCAAGTTTTCAAGGCCTTAGGCCTTCATGGAACCCCCTTGGTTGTTTGCCTTCACCCTTTTGGACTAGCATCCTTGGAGCCTGGCGAGTCTTCCCTACCGGGCCACCCCATGCGGGTTTCCCTATTCTCCCAGCCGCTCCAAACAACCATCGCCCGGTGACCTTCTTGCGCTCAGACCTTGCCTCTCTAAATGCCATTTTCATTGCCAAACCCTAAACGACCAACTGCTCACCGTCGTCCGTTGGCGGGTCCCACCACTCCCACGACTGTTTTCAAAATGACCAATCACCAACCTCTAGTGCCGCCATACAAACATTAATGAGATGCATTTAATACATTATTTTCTATAAATAGCCAACTTTCAGCTGTCATTTTCATCCTGCCAGTTGTTCAGAAGTGAGTCAGAGCCCACTCCCAATGTCGCCTTTGCGCCCGACGAGTTCTGTCGATGCTTCAAGGCCTTTGCTAACTGTTTCTTCGACCTCCATCAGGTTTTAGAGGTAGATTTTCTGTCTATGAGCATTGTGTTACATTTTCTTTGATTTGTGCAAAATTACTAAATCTAAAGGGAAGAAAACTTGGAATTAACTAAAGTAAGCCTAGGCGCGCAAAATCGATAAATTGGAATTTTAACAAACTTTGAAAATCACCCTATGCGTTGCTTCTAGAACTCACACTCCCTGCGGCCATTCTTTAGCCAGAGCATCCATGCTCTGTGGGCCCACACCCATGCTACCTCCGTTGTCGTCCTTCAAAAACATGTTTAAAACTCAAAATGGCGATCTCCTATTCTGGGTCTGCCCTCACGGGAGGACTCCCCTCTTTGGCCGCCCCGAACTTAGCTTAAACTCACCAAATGAAATGGAGAGCCATTGACCCTCTCGGTTCCCCGGGCACAGGTTTCCGCCTACAAAATGCTTTATGGCTCTGCTGCTTCAAACAACTAATCAAGCGCGGCCTCCCGACGGTCGGGTCCCGCCCATATCATTGCCCATCGAGCCAAACAACTGAAGTCCTGACCCATCGCGGGCTGCACCCTGTAGACTTTCGCTTGCGGAATTTTGCCTTGGCTTAGCCATTCTAAACAGCTTTCGTAGCCTGGAGGTCCGCTCCTTGGACTCCGCAACCTTCACCGCCACCCAAGCTTTTAGTGTGGTTAACCTGCCATGTGTGGGTCTAGTTAGGAGGGTTTCTGCCTCCTTTTTGTCTATGCCATAATGAATGACCAAACCACAAAGCCTTAATGTTCACTCGACTAGCGGGTCTCGAGTCCGTCATGTCTGTCCAAGCCCAAAAGCTAAAACAACCAAGTGTTAAGTATTATGTGGACCATCTCCTTCGGATGGCTAGTCACGGACCTCCGTTCTGCTTCCGCCGTCCCAAATAGCTGCAGACCCCTGTTGGCTTGCTAGACGGGACCCGACCTTGCCATCACCTCCAGACTGATGATAAACAAAATGAACTCGGTAGCCACTTGCAGATCCGACGACGCAGATCTCCTCTACCGGGCCTCCATCTGGCTTTTGCCATTTTAAACGGCTATTCCTCAGCACCATCTTGCATTCCACAACATGCATCCTTCTGAAAGATTTCAATTTCAATGACGAAGCATACACCGTCCACCAAGTCTGCGGGTCTTGCATGACGGAACGCCGCCTGCGGAACTTCGTCCTGCCAGTGTCGTTTCAACAGCGTGTTAGTTAATAGATTTTTCCTTCGAAAATGAATGAAAGAAAATGACTCAGAATGCCCAGCAAGAAGAAGAAATAGTACTAACAGTTGACTCACTCAGTCTTTAGAATGACCAACAACAAGGATCGTGAAACGACAACCATTTTTAGAAAAGACATTATTCTTTGTTGCAAAAAGATTTCATGCATGTCATTAAACCGTTGGAGGTGCCGAAACTCTATACAACTCCAATTACATTTCCATAACTAAATTGTGAAATTCAATGCGTTCTTCTTCTTCCAAAACAAGGATCACCCTGTTGTACTCGACATAGCTGGTTTTCTCCTTCCAGGCCAACGAACGAAGCTGAGAGATGATGTTGAATTGCTCTTCCTCTAGCCAACTCAAATCAGGTTGCAGGATAGGAACAAGTTCATCTTCCCATTCCTTGACATCACCAGGAAGTACCATTTTGAGAAAACTCTGGAATCAAAAAACATAGCCACCTTCCCTTGCATGTAGGCTTATTTAACTTTGGCAGCGGAAAGTGGTCATTTATTTGCTAAGCAAAACATGTCAAACCACTTCACCAACTTTCTTATTAAAGAGCTTGTCCTTTCAGAGGATTTTTAAAGATTACGTTAAACTTTCTGTTGACATCTCAAGACATTTGAGAAGACATTCCTTAAAGGCACCATACAATTCATTAAATGCACTGACACTTTGGAAGTAGTATATCCCGCTGAGGTCGCCTCGTCGCTACGAGCTAGAACTTTGTAACCATGGGTCAGAAGTTCTAGAGTTTCAAGAACTGTCGATATCCCGACTACATAAAGCATCACTTCCAAAGGTTGCAAGAAGGTTGGGTGATTTTGAAATTTTGAAACCTAGCAACTTGGTTAGGGATCTTGACAGAGATCGCGATAGTTATAAGATTTGTCAAAGCCGTGACTTAGACATAAATGCACAAGTTTAAAAATTATCATGAAAGAAGAAAATTTAAAACAAATTGGCTTGAAATAAAATTTCAGGGGGTAACATTGGCTCCGACTGGGGACTGTATTTTTATAGAAAATACAGAGAACTCCAGAATCGTTAGGGAAAACTAGTCCAAGTCCATTCAGAACAGAGTCAAAAGAAAAGTAAAGGACAGGGGACAGTTTGCAGAAGGGTGGAGGGGAACCAGGCACAAACCAAAACCAAAACGGAAACCAACCCAACAAAAGAAAGGAAAGAACAACCTAAGATTCTTATATGCACTCAGACTAGGTGTAAAAACTCCAATTTTCCTTAGGGAACTATGCAAAGTCATTTACAGGTTCAAAAAAATAGATGCCAGAATGAAATAAATTACTATGTCAATTGGGCGTTACCATACTTAGTTGCAACTTGATGCTTTGAATAGCAACTGTGTGATCTTTGATATATGCAGATCCTCTGGATGAAATACTGAATCCAAATAACTGTTCCTCATGAAAAGTATATGAATTAGATAACACTTCAATGTCCTTATACATGCTGAGAAACACTTCCTCTTGTATGGCTTGAAGTATAGAAATCTCAAGTCTTTGAATGCATCTGTCACAATTTGATTGTAATTCTTCTTTAATTTGATGACTCGCATCTAGATTGCTCAGCGGACGATTACCAACATTAATCTGTATAATCTCAAATGTGACATTACGATGCACTTGACTGTACAAGCAAGGAGTAATCAACTCTCAAATTGGACAACCCACATATAAACCATTAGACGAGAAACTCCCTTTGGTACAATCTACTTTTCTAGCAGCATATGATTGAGAATTATCCTCAGCTAGAAAAAGTATGCTTTCTTTTATGACATTTGATTCAGCAACTTCGTGACTCACTTCATCACTCATGTTTATAGCTTTAACATCAGTCGATTTAGGAAATGTGAAGGCTTCAAATCTAGCTTGCATGAAAATTGGAGGGGAGACATTCAACACCTCGTTTGTATGCTGGGCATCCTAAAATTGCTCTTCATCACTGACAAAAGTAAATGTTTCCATTTATACAAGATATAAAGATGACAGAGCAACATTATTCTCATTAACCTCATTATACCTTGCATCTTGGAAGGATGGTTAATTTTCTTTACCATGTGAGGGATTTTTCAGGTTCATGATGCAAGTAAAAAGCTTCAATTCTTCCATTTATACGAGGCTCACTTTGTATAAAATTTATTTTATTTCTACCAAAATGCTTTGAATAAAAAATAGTGAGGTTAAGACATTCAACAAAAGGAGGTTGGATATATTGAAAATCTATAGGCTAAGGGATTGACTTCTGCATGACAGGCTTCCTCGTAAATTCACATTTCAAATAGTCTACAACCTGACTTGCTTTCCATAATCCACTTAATATCAAATCATCTTCAATCTTTACAGCCTCTTGTTGAGCAATTTGAATATCATTTACTCTACTTTTTTTAATTCAAATTGAACATCAGAATGTAGAGAGGAAGTAAAAGTACAAAGTTGAAGTTGCTCACTTGGTTTTATGGGAGTGGGAATTTTCTTGAGCAACCAGTTAAATCTATCCACACAATATTTGATGGATTCACCTTGCTTACGGATGTTGAAAAATTGATTTAGTAGAGTAGCTTCATCAACAGGGCCCTTGCATCTTCCCAAGAACTTATTCTTCAAAGAGTCCCAATCAGTAACACATCCATCTTCTAGATTTTGAATCCATTATGTTGCTCGTCTGAGGAGACTCTCAACAAATAACCGCACAAACACATCTTCTTCTTGAACTCCAAGGATTCCACATGCAGTGGTGGATGCTTGAATATGATAATCTAGATCTTGAGAATCTTTCATAAACACAAAGTTTCCAACCTCTATCCTCGAGGAGGTACCCTCAAATTTTTGAGGGAACAAAACACCAACCACTTCAATTTTCCCCAGCGGAGTCACCAAAAATCTGTTAGTTAACAGATTTGTCCTTCAAAAGTGAATGAAAGAAAATGACTCAGAATGCCCAACAAGAAGAACAAATAGTACTAATAGTTGAGTCACTCGCAATAGTATTTGCAAGTGCTCTCTGCTTATTTTACAAGGCGCAACTACCTTCAAAAGATATGCAATGAATGGAAAATACTGGGGTATGCTTTTAACCAGAAAGCAGGAAAGAAACACTAACATTTACCCATAACCATGAAAGTAAATGAGATGAATTGATTTAGAATGAAGTGAATGCAGACAAACAATACAAATCCCATTTATTCCACACCCACAATGAGAAACAAGAAAAGAATGAGCAATAAATTTCCCCTTCAATAGATGAATTATTCTGCATTCAAAGTTCCAGAAATAATTACACATACAGTTTGATATAACAGAATCAATATTGGAAATAAATTGCAAAAGCCCAAAGTCTATTGACAATCAAAAGAAACATTTGCAAATGCAAAGATCTAAAAATACTTTCTTTATTTCTCCAATATCAAAATTGTGAGCACAAAGGCCCAATACCCTGTACAACCAACTGTATTGAAAGAAAAACCTAAGACTGCCCTTACTTCCCCTATTTCCGAGAATAGAAAAAAAGGATCCCCCAACTATTAACTTGGAGGCTTATATATACATGCACCCCAAAACTGTTACATTACAAAAGTAACAGTCTTGAGAATGACCGACGACAAGGATCGTGAAACGACAACCATTTTTAGAAAATACATTGTTTTTTGTCGTAAAAATATTCCATGCATGTCGCTAAACCATTGGAGGTGTCGAAACTCTATACAACTCCAATTGCATTTCCATAGCTAAATTGTGAAATTCAACACGTTCTTCTTCTTCTTCCAAAACAAGGATCACCCTGTTGTACTCGACATAGCTGGTTTTCTCCTTCCAGGCCAGTGAACGCAACTAAGAGATGATGTCGAATTGCTCTTCCTCTGGCCAACTCAAATCAGGTTGCAGGACAAGAACAAGTTCATCTTCCCATTCCCTGACATCACCAGGAAGTACCATTTTGAGAAAACTATGGAATCAAAAAACACAACCACCTTCCCTTGCATGCAGGCTTATTTAACTTCAGGGGCATAAATTGGTCATTTATTTGCTAAGAAAAACATGTCAAACCATTTCGCCAACTTTCCTATTAAAGAGCTTGTCCTTTCAAAGGATTTTTAAAGATTATGTTAAATTTTTTGTTGATGTCTCAAGACATTTGAGAAGACATTCCTTAAAGGCGTTGCACAATTCATTAAATGCATTGACACTTTACAAATAGTATATCCTGCTGAGGTCACCCCGTCGCTACGAGCTAGAACTTTGTAACCATGGGTCGAAAGTTCTAGAATTTTAAGAACTGTCGATATCCCAACTACATAAAGCATCACTTCCAAAGGTTGCAAGAAGGTTGGGTGATTTTGAAATTTCAAAAGCTAGCGACTTGGTTAGGGAACTTGACAGGACCGCAATAGTTATAAGATTTGTCAAAGCTGCAACTTAGACATAAATGCACAAGTTTAAAAATTATCATGAAAGAAGAAAATTTAAAACAAATTAGCTTGAAATAAAATTTCAGGGGGTAACATGGCGGAACCCCAAACAACCAAGTTGCCCTCTGATTCCACCTGCCCGAAAGTGACCTTAATGCCCTCCAATCTTCAAATTGACTTTGAACCACGTGCCTGAATGAAGTGGCCTCCTTGGTGGACCCCACCTTATGCCCAAATCTTGGTGCGGGTTGGGATAGCCGGGCCATTGTGCCCTGATTGTCATCCCTTCTGCGGTTGCTTTAGAATAGCCACCAGCCCAGGGAAGTCCACACCCCTAGGCCTGAATTGCTGAAACTCCCTCCTACGAAAGGTTAATGCTGATCCAAAAGAGATGTTAGGATTCTTAAGTGATGAATTATCTCATCAAACATTGTTTTGCAGGATTTTGGCTAACTTTCCCATGTTTTTGTGCGTGAATGTGCTTACCTCTTTCTCGCCCATAGGATATGTGGAACTAGGTGCAGGACCCTCGGAGGCAGCCATGGAGAAAGATAAAGGAAAGAAGCTAGCTAAAGCACCCTGAGGCAAAGAGGACAAGGACCAAATGAAATACAAGTTCCACGGGGAACCCATCAAATCCAAGGTCACCTCATCCTGCAAGGAGATTTCAGATACCAATCTCAGACATATAGATATTGATGAATTCAAACAAAGGGTTCAGATCAACCCTACAACAAAAAATGCGAAAAAGATCAGAAGTAGTGCATTGGCCAAGGCTGCTAATTTTCCACCTGCCCTCATTGCTCCTGAGCTTGTAATGGCTTGTAGGGAGGCATATCAGCCAGATTCTAGAACAATAGTAGATAGAGATGGAAATGTTTTGGCTGACCTGTCTGCCAAGTCAATAGGGAAGACTTTTCATATCCCTACCTTCGGAGAAATGGAAGAAGCATTCATGGAATATGGGAAGAAAATGTGGGATAAGGACCCTCTCAAATGCAAAATGGTCATCAATCAATATTGGTTAAAAGAAAAGAGGGTCAACGCAGCTAAAGTACGCCAGGAGCTCTTCCGCAGTGACTTCTACGAGGATTACCATGATTTGGTAACCCTATTAAACCATGTCATGGGCCTTCCAACTATAGCCTTATTTTAGGAGTGGATGTCGTATTTCATCGAAGAGATCCTTCGAGGCAAAGCTAAATTCTATTGTGTAGGAATGATCAGTAATTGCTTGCATGAGCAATTTGTGGCTATAAAGAAGACTTCACGATTCTACATGACTTCATACTTGATTTATTTAGTGGCTGACTGGATGCAATACAGGGGCTTGTTTAGGGCTCTAGATACAGATCCAGGTAGGGAATTAAAGGTTTATGACAAGTACCCTCAACTTCAATACAATAATTTCAAGAGAGATTATTGTAGAGTCAATGACGCTTTTATAGGTCATATTATCAGATTGCTTGGGGGTGATTTTGAAAGAAGGGTCTCCCATAGTGCTAATGCCTTCCTTCGACAATTTGCCTTCTTGTTCATACAATTCCCTAAGTTCACATACATCTGAGTCGAATGTTTCTCAGAGAAACCGTACAAACTACCCCAGTACCCAAATGACCAGATAATATTACCTCAAGCTCTCTCGGCAGTTGCAGCGTGCACACGCCCTCTTAAGCAACAAACATAAGGTGGGGATTCCCTATCCCCTCTCCTTTGGCTAAGGGATGTATGAGCTCCACACATCCTAGTGTTCAGACCATTTAGAAAAAGAGCTCGTGGAATATCACGTAGAGTTCTATACTACCCGACCATGGATGGACCCCTATGGAAAAATCATAAAGATGGTTGTGGCTGAGCACGCCCATGTGCATGATGTTGAGGACTTTTGGGCCAATTGTAGGGATGATAAAAAAGTGCGAATGAGACACTATATGTGCATGACGACGTACTTCATCAAGAGGATCAACTTGTTCCTGGTGCCTGATCAAGTGGTGGAGGATGAAAATATAGTGATTGATCCTCGGTATGATGCAGTGGCCAATCTCCCGCTACCATTAATTGACTGGAATGAAGAGGAGGTCAATGACCTCAAAATTTTGACAAATCCAATCGAGGCAAGAACTAAAGAGTGGATCGACGAGAAAATTTCCCAATTGATGCTACAGGGAGTTGCCTTAACTTATGGTGAGCTTGAGAATGAGCCAACAAGCAAAACTAATAGTGGGACAACTACTGCCTCATCAGGAAAAACTTCAAAATCTCCTCCAGCCACCAAGTCAAGGAAGAGAAAAGAAATGGGTGAGCAACAACCCAAGCCTAAAGTGTATGCAAGAAAGGCTGTAGAAGGTGAACCTTCCAAGAAACCAAAGAAGTTAGGCAGTTTCACAAAGATGCCTACTATCCAGGAGGACCCGCTCCATGAAGGAGAAGAACTAGAGGTAGAGTAACCGAAGTCTCCACTTGTTGCCTCCACTCTTGCGGTCACCGCTGCCACTAATGTTGCTACTACTGGTGCCCATTTGCCTGCTTCTCAAGAAATGGTTGCTACTTCTCCACCCGTGGTGGATATCTTAGTCCACCTTGCCTCTACTCCACCCACAATATAGGTTGTGACCATTGATTCTTCCTCCACTACAACTTCCCCGCTTTCTTCTGCTTCAATTTCTCCAATGATATTGCTCCCATTGACAACAACAACAATGCCAATGCCCGCTCTCTCGCTCCTGGAGGCCTTCGCCCATCACATGCAGAGTATCCCAACGAAGCTCTCTGGGGTGTTTATGAACCCAACAATACATGCTGCCTTGGTGTAGATAGTTGCAATTCTCCCCACTCCTCCAACTGAGCCACCAAAAATTAAAGCAACGATGCAAATATCAGAAGATTTGGAGAGGCAAGAAAGAGAAGCAACAAAAGATATGGAGGAAGAATCATATGACTATCATGAGCACCCTGAGTACCAACATCTAGTGTCGATGAGGTGGTGCGTGAAGGAGAGGAAGAAGAGACACATTCATCTGAGGAAGATACTGAGGAGTCGGGTGCTAAGTATATTGTAGAAACCTTTGACCTCGAGCTCATAGAGGAGTTGTCTCAACAACTCAAGAATGTTGGAGAAGAGGTAGAAAGGCAACCTTCTGATGAAGAAAAGAATGCATATGAGAAAGTAGAGGAACACACTGAGCCTCCAACTGGGGAACAAGAAAAGAGCCTCGAGCAAGAAGAAAAGGAAAAGGAAGAACAAGAAGAAGATAAGCCTGAGGGAGAGGTTGAAACTAAGAAAAGCCGAGAAGCAACACATCATGAAAAACACGAGCAAGACCAAGAAGAAGAAGAGAAAACCAGAGAAGGGGAGGATAACCCCAAGGAACATGTAGCTATTGAATCTCCAGGAAAGGAATCCATATTCATCTGAGATTCTGATGAGGAAGAAGGAGAAAAGACCGAGCAAGAGACTCCAAGTGGTAAAGCAATGGAGATTGAACACACCTGTGAGGAAGAGGGTGATCGAGAATCACTGAAAGGAGAATCTCATATGTTGATCGAGAATCACCGAAAGGAGAATCTTAGATGCTAGAGTGGCTAGAGAAACAACTGGAAAAGAAAACCCCAACTTCAAAGGATCTGAAGGAAAGGGTGGAGGCAAGTTTGGTTTGAACCCAAATAAGCACGAAGAAAGAAAAGAATCCGAAGGTCAAATCTCAACTAACGATGGATGTGTCCGGATCCAGGACCGTGCAGATAGCCACTCTAGTTGTGGGAGAAGAAGGGGTAAGCTAAATTGGCTCCTCCCTTGATTTGGGAACAACAAAAAGGGAACAAAAGATTGACCATCTCCAAGGATCCGTTGCCACCATTGTGCACTAAATGCATAAAGATAAGATTTCAAAGGAGGAGTTGAAAGCACAGGTGGCTGACTTAACAACATATATCCAACAATGGTCATCAGTCGAAGAGCTCCCTACCACATCCTTGACGCCACCTCTATTGTTATCCAAGGACCACATTGACCAGCTAGAGAAAAGAAAGAATTGGACGAAGGCCATAAAGGATTGGTTTCAACAAGTCCTCTACAATGGAAACATGGTCATAGGCCGTACTATCAGGACAACCAACAAGTTCCTAGAGTTGCAAAAGGTACTTGAGGGGATAAAGAAATTCTACACCAACTTCCCAAGGTTATATAGGATCACATACCCCAAGATTCAGGCTATTCTCAAGATACTCGATGGATCTTGGGAGAAGGAGTTTTCTTTGGAAAAAGGTGACCATTGGCTCGTGGAGACGTGGAAACTAAGCCTTGACAAAAAAAAAAGAGGTGTTGGAACAAGTGCTACATGAGGTGGAGCTAGAGATTGATTGGATCAAAGAAGTCTGGGTTGCTTGTGAAGAATACATAAGGCTGATGGCAAGTTTTGATGTGCCCGCTGTTGAGTTAGATCCAGACAAGATAAAGCCCTACTTTCATAAGAAGATGGAGAACAAGACTGTGGATGCACTTACGTCCAATTTCATGGGTTTTGCTGCTCGAGCCTTCGCTCAATCTGAGCAGGTGATTAAAAATGCCCAAAAATATGATAAGGATTGGGATGACCTCACGAATAAATCCAAAAATTTTAACTTCCAGGTGATCCAATCAGATATATTGGAGTGGGATAAGCTTTGGGGATTGATTGGTAAATTTGTGGAGTACGCCACCTTGAAAAGGAATGAAGGAATTCTTGTGATTGATGATGAGTTCCTCACAATTTAGCTGTAGCAAAGGAGATCAACAAGAAGAAAAAAGGGCTACAGTGCTGCCACATGAAGACAAAGTAAGATAAAAGACAAGAATGTAATTTTAAATTGTAAAATATTTTGGGGTAGGTGAAACCCTAATTTGTAGTGAATCTTGGACACACAATGCAAATAAATTTTGGCCATTCATTTTTCTTTTTGGACAGTATAAATAGGGGTTCTCCTCTCATTTTCAAGAGAGAGTTGAGTTGTTGTAAAGACATGTTGCTGAAATTTTAATAGAAGTTCATTGGATTTTGGTGGATTCTTGAGTTTCAATTGCATGTTGCATGGTTCTTCTCCCATAGTTAGTTAACTTGAATAGATTTACTTTGTTGTTTGTGAGTTTTACAAGTTATGAGTAGATTAATTAATGTTGTTCATTGATATTGAAGAATTTTGTTGTGTGTTGGCAACCTTCCTTGTCCATACTTTTTGCTATTTATTGATGATATATGGTTGTGTAAAGTTAGTCTGGGCATAAATCAAAAGTTGCACTAAATTTTTATTTTTTATTCATGCTTACGGTGAATGAATGGTTGAATATCTGTAGTCCTTAGAAGCTTGCACTAGTTTCATGAGACTATGAAGTAATCTGGTTAAGTGGAGCTTAGTTTTAGGAAGGCTGTCCATAGTAGGGTCCTCCATTATCACTGTTCATTGCTAGTTTCAGGTCTAGGAACCTCCTCTCTTCCCTGCCCTTTTTCCTATTTTTAAATAGTGACTTTGAACAAGGTTCATTGCACGTTGTAAATCCAAATCTGAAGTTGAAATAGGAGTTCTAGGCTGTTGTTTGAACCTACAAAAATTGTGCATCAACTTTACCATCTTAAGAACTTCTTTAAAAGATCTGATTCCTCTCCAGTCTAACTTCCGTAAGTCTACCTTGTGATTTCCAGCAAGATCACATCAAAACAATTGAGACATTCCAAGCAAGTCATGACCTGACTCCCGAGAGACCTTGGGGTGATTTTCAACAACTTTTTGTTGGAGATTGTATTTCAAGAGAGGTAGTGCATCTACGCACTGCCTGTGTTGAGAAGTGCAAAAACACACATCGACACCACCTATCATAAGTGAGTCATAATCCACTCACCAACTCAATGTTCTATTTTGTCTTCATTATCTCTATTAAAATATGTCTCATTATGTATTATAACACACATCATAAGTTGGTCAACAATTATATCTCCCTCTTATAATTATTTTCTATGTCTAAGATGTTTTTACATTTCTAATGCAAGAGGCCTAACTTTGTTGGACATAACTTTTAATCTAGGAGGTTGTTGGGACCCTTTTTTAAAATTATAGAGCTTGAAAAGGTCTACACATCATGTAATAACCCATCCTAAATTATTACTTAATTATCATTATTGTATTTGACACATGAATATATTCCAAATTAAACAGACATAACTAGTGGTAAAGTCAATCATAGCTACACATGTCCATTTAAAATGAGTCAATGATCCATATGTTCACTTCAAAAGTAAAGTTTCAATATCAAGTTTGACTTGGCTCCTAAGGCCACAAAGTCATTACATTCTACACTTTACATCAAATACATGAATGTATTTCAAAAAGTTACATCTTAGACTAAAATAGTCTTGTGAACAACTAAGGTTCTTCTTTGACGCTTGATGAGAACATGGTTGAAGCACTTTACCGCCCAACCACAAAGCTTATGCTTCCTCAGAATTCTTCCGACTTGAAGAATGCCTGACCTGCATGAAAACTTTAGCAAGAGAACAATCTACAATGTGAAATCTGGTGTGTGCCCATACATCAACATGCAATTTCCATCTACAAGTTAGAAAATAAAATGCAAGATCTATGCTAGGAATGGAAGAGAGTGATATCACAGAGTTTATGCATACAAATGAACTATATTGCTTGACCAAGCATAATAAATGTGTTGCAACAACAACAAACAATAGGTTTTGGTAAAGTAAACCTATACTCTTTGAACTCTATTTCAGCACCCGTCCTAGAAGGTAACTTTATACTACACAACATTTCATAATAGCTATCTACCTTCTAGCAACATCTA
Organism: Sequoia sempervirens; assembly: GCA_007258455.2. Taxonomy (NCBI): domain Eukaryota; kingdom Viridiplantae; phylum Streptophyta; class Pinopsida; order Cupressales; family Cupressaceae; genus Sequoia; species Sequoia sempervirens. The sequence goes on along the minus strand of VDFB02000008.1, from coordinate 234,721,462 downwards.
CCCTGAGGTCCTCTAGTCAACTAAGGTATCACTGTTCCATTCAAGTATTAGAATATTCTTTCACATATGTCTTAAAAAGAAGAATCGGTTTTCTAATTTACTCTCTAAACATAAATCAAATTTATGATTCAATGGAGTAATTCAACAATCAATCATATCATTCTTATGACTACTATATACTTTTCATCATAAACATTTTCCATTTAAAAAAATGAACTAAGAACAAAAGAAGGTATGTCACAAGTATGTGTATGTACATAGACGAAGTCTATGTGCATACACATATATGTGCCTAATTAAGTTTTAGATTTGTGCATAAATTTTGAAATAAATCATTAAATTAGATTGCAATCATAAAATAGTATTCCATTTGACATTTCTTTTGTCAAAAATAAAGAATCAGAACAAGTCTATGTTAATAGTTTCACACATACTGTTATTGCATTCTCACAACTGTGATAACCTAACATTGTTGTTAACATGTGAACATTCATCATTTAAACAAAACAAGTATTGTTTCCTACTAAACAGTTATAAGAGAAGTTGTTTACATATGAACATTCATTGTTTTGATAGAACAAGTTGTTCCAACTAAACAGTTTGATGAGCAAGGATTTTTTTAGCTACAAAGATAACTTAATAACAATTTAGTGTCATTTACAAAAGATTACTCACTTTTTACATCATTGCATTACTATTTCAGATTAAACAATTACATTTAATGACATAAAATATCATTTTCCAACAGAACATTTACTGTTTGCAATTACTTATTGTTGTTTCAAGTTGTTTAGAAGCTAGATGACAACATTATTTTTAATTGTTCATTGTTTTAAAATAGAATGGATTTTCCCACAATGAACTGAAAATAAACAATGTTGTTTTCCTAGTAACAATATTATCTGTAGCTTCTCATTTGCCAACTTTCAAGCAAGCCAAGAGATTTCTCTAAAAAATCAAATAGCCTTGTTTCATACATAAAAAATAATGTCTAATAATCAGATATTGAAAAACTTTCATCTCTAAAATTCATTGTGCAACTTAATAATATAAAGAATCTAAGTCAGACATGCTTGCCAAGGTAAAACTTAGACAAGTATTTCAGTCAATAGAAAAACATGGAAGTTTCAAGTTCTAGCAGAATTCATGCCTTTTCAAGTTTTCAACAAACATTCATAGGTCACTCTAAATCAACCATTCATATTGGTCTGGTGCATTTCTTTCTTATCAACAATAACATGCACAGATTCGACCTTAAAGACATGCTGGTTTCACCACTCAAAATCGACATGCATGAATCTTAGTTACAAGGGAACAACCCTTCGATCTTATAGATCGAACCCTACTTGGGTCTATTGAATTTAAACAAGGTTTTCACCATCTTTCCCACTGGAATGTGGCGACATGATAATACATACAAATACAATTTGAGGATTTGTTTTAGCTGCTATTTATCCACCCAGCCAATATGGAGAATACAATACATATAAAAAGATATAGGGTTAATACCCTTTTCAAGGGATCGATGGTCGATCCACAATAATTTTTATTCATCATAAAAATACAGTGAATCAAAATGAGATTTCGAATAGCCATCGAACGACTAGCACAAAAGTGTGAACTTAAAGAACATTCGTATTTTAGTAACTCTAAGGCTTGACCTAGCTATGAAAGCTAGCTGTAAGGCTTCTAAATGAAACTCATGCAATACTAGTCACAAGTTGGGTGACCCAAAACAATGGTCGATGCCACATTACTTGACTCAAGGCCATGGTTATTCAACAAGAATACATTTTACAGTTTAAATGACACAATTGAAAAAATGGAAGAATACCATTCAAATGATAAAAATGATAAAAGAAAATCGAGTTTTCTTTCTAAACCAATCGATTTACTTGATAAATTGAGCTTTGTGTGAGTCTGTCTTTGATTTTTCCCTCACCCACGAGCTCTCTCTCTGTGTTTTCCTTCGAACCAACAACTTTCTTCACCGTGCTTTTTCACCCAGAGCGTTGTGAATTCAAAAATGGAAACAACAATATTCTTTTGCATGTCACTGGCGATGGCATTATTGCCTTACTGTCAACCACTACTTGTTTGAATATTGCCATTAATCTTGTGGTAGACCACGTCCTTCATGATCTTATTTGATTTCAACAGTCCGATATTATAATATTATTGGTTATCGATTTAAATTTTGATGAGAATATGAATATGTATACATATTTATGTATATGTATTTATATGATTTATTTCATAATTAACATGTTCATTCTTCATTTCAAATATATGTATATATTTATACATATATATATGTATGTATTCGCATTTATTTACATACATGTATATATATATATACATTCTTGTATAAATTGTTTGTTTGGGAGAGCTTATAAGTTCCATATGACATCTTTTAAATTAAGGAACTTTAATTTCATCTCGAGCATCCATATATATAAAATAAAAGGAATTTTCTTTCACTTAATTTTCACATAATGAAACCTCTTATCCTTTTTAATACTTACTTTTATTTTCTTAAAAACACAGAGTTTGAGTAGACAATTTAATCTACAAACCATTCATTTTCAATCACTGAAACAATTCAAGTCATGAAATTTCGTTCTTCTATATATGAAAAATAGTTCAAATGCAATTCATCATGCCATTTGTGGTGTGTGCACCCAATTTCCAACTAGCTTACCATTCGATCCGGCTAAACAATCCTACTTCAATCGTGTTTTCGTACTTCAACCTGTCACCCCTGCAACTGCACACACTTGCACTTGCAAATTTATCAGTAACCTTCAATTCTTGAAACATATAAGATAATTTCTGAAAGTTTGTAAAGTCATCATTAGTCGACTTCTTTCATTCAATGTTTTGAAAATTCCAAAAATTCCATTTAATATATATTGAATTTCTTCAATAATTCAATTTATCATAATATAATAAATATGCAATAAAATTGGGTTATGACATCCTTCCCCTCTTGGAAGAGACATCGTCTCGATGTCTAGTAAGTCGAAATAAAAGAACATCATATCAAATTTGAACATACATTTCTATTTCAACATCACATCAAAAAATATATGTTTGTTTCAACATCACATCTAAATATATTTGTTTGTTTCAACATCACATTTGAATATATATGTCTATTTCAACATCACATCTGAATATATATGTCTATTTCAATATCGCATCAGAATATATATGTTTATTTGAACATCGCATTTGAATATATATATATATATTTCAACATCACATCAGAATATATATGTCTATTTCAACATCACATCAGAATATATATGTCTATTTCAACATCACATTAGAATTTAAAGCATGGAATATCATAGTATCTCAATCCAAAAAAATTCAAGCAAAATTATTGAAGTTTCTTTCTCAAGAAAGAAAATGTGGAAAGGAGCATTCTATTTCTTTCGCATCCTCTCAAGTAGCATTGTCCTCTAAGTATTGGTCACATTGGACCTTAAACTGAGCAATATCTTTGCTCCACAACTTAACATTGCATCTATCTAGGATTCTAATGGGCTCCACTAGCACCACTCTTGGATCCTATACCTGCAAGGATTGCAAATTAAGCACATGAGACACATCAGGATGATATGGATTAAGCAAGGAAACATGAAACACATTATGAAGTCAAGCTAGAGAAGGTGGTAGAGCTAGTCTATAAGAAACCAGGTTAATCACTTCCAAGACTTCAAGCAGTCCCACATATCTTAGGGCCAACTTGGAAGACTTTCCAAAAGCAATAGAACTTTTATGAGGTTTAACTCTCAAGAAAAATTTATCCCTTGTTGCGAACTATCTAAGAGTTCAATTCTTGTTAGCATAACTCTTATGTTAGTTTGTTGCATCTTTTAGTTTTCTCTTAATGACCCTCATTTGTTCTTCCATTTCCTTAAGCATTTAAGGTCCTACTATGATCCTGTCCTCCAATTTATCCCAACTGATGGGGGTACAACACTTCCACCCATACAAGGCTTCAAACGATGTCATGCCTAAGGATGTATGATAGGATTTGTTGTAAGAAAACTCTACCAAAGGAAAATATTCTTCCCACCTATACTATTGGTACATATAATACATTCGGAGTAGGTCTTCGACTACCTAATTCAACCTCTCTATCTACCCATCAGTTTGAGGATGATAAGCCGAGCTGAAATTCAGTTTGGTTCCCAATGAAGCATTTAGGGTCATCCAAAACTTTGAGGTCATCCATGTGTCCCTATCAGAAATGATGGTCTCTGGCACTCCATGTAAGTGGAAGATCTCTTAGACAAATTTCTTAGCCAGGGTCAACAATCCATCCTTAAGGTTTCCTAGAATGAAGTGTGCAACCTTAGTCAACTTATCAATCAGGACCAAGATAAAATCATGCTTGTTCCTGCTCAATGGCAACCCCTGCACAAAATCCATATTGATCACCTGCCATTTATACTTAGGTATGTCATGAGGATACAATAACCTAGCTGGATGTGCATGCTTGGGATTGACTCGTTGGTACTCCAAGCATCTGGCTATGTACTCCACTACATCCTTCTTGAGTTTAGGCCAAAAATATAGAGTCTTCAACTCCGTGATCATCTTGGATACTCCAAGATGTTTTGAATAAGGTGCATCATGAACTTCTTCTAAAACCAACTTCCTCAGCTCTCTAGAGTCAGGAATATACATCCTTCTCTAATATCTCAAAATACCATTTGGTTCAATCTCATACCCATTGAACCGGTGATCTAAAGGATTTATTACTAGGGTGCTCTTCACTCTCTCATAGTGCTTATCCCCTGATAGATTCTGAATCACCTGATGTCTCAAGTTAGACCTTGTTGAGATCATGGTTGCCATATGTCTTTCTCTACTAAGAGCATCAACCACTCTATTATCTTTCCCTTTTATATATTCAATTCCAAAGTCATACTCACTAAGGAATTTCAACCACCTTCTCTGTCGTGCATTAAGGTTTGGATGGGTAAATATGTATCTCAATCCTGAGTGGTCTGTCTTGAGTTCAAACGACTTTCCCAAAAGATAATGCCTCCACATCTATAAGGCATGAACTATGGCTGCCAATTCAAAATCATGAGGCATGTATTTCAATTCGTGTTGCTTGAGCTTCCTTGATTCCTATGCTACCACTTGTCTGTATTGCATTAATACTGCTCCCAATCTCCCTCCTAAAGCATCTGTGATTACTGTGAATCTCCCATTAGGATCAATGATAGTTAGCACTGGTGCTATCATGAGCATCTCCTTCAAGAGTTGGAATGCCTGCTCACATTTCTCGATCCATTCAAACCGCATTCCCTTCCTTTGGAGTGAGGTAATAGGAGATGCAATCTGGAAGAACCCTTGTACAAACTTCCTATAGTATCTTGCGAGGCCCATGAAGTTATAGACTTTTGATACATTCTGAGGCACTAGCCATTCCATGATCACTTTGATCTTCTTGGGGTCTACGAAGACTCCTTTAGCTAAAATGATATGGCCTAGATAGTGCACTCTGTCCTGATAGAAAGAACACTTGGATAGCTTCCCAAAGAGTTTCCTTTCTCTCAATTGTTGAAAAACTATCCTCAAATGTCTATCATGCTCTTCGATAGTCTTTGAGTACACTAGAATGTCATCAATAAAGATCAAAACAAAGTCATCCAAGCAATCTATGAACACACTATTCATGAGGTTCATAAAGGTTGTTGGTGCATTAGTTAAACCAAAAGGTACCACTGTGAACTTGTAATATCCATATCGAGTTCTGAATGCAGTCTTCGAGATGTCTTCTTCCTTAATTCTCAACTGGTGGTACCCTGACCTGAGACCAATTTTGGAGAACACCATCATTTCCTTCATTTGATCAAATAGTTCATCAATCATCAGGAGTGGATACCAATTTTTGATGGTCACCTTGTTCAACATCCGATAATATATACACAGACGCAAAGTTCCATCCTTCTTTTTCACAAAAATAATCGACACTCCCCAAGGAGACATGTTGGGTCTTATAAGTCCCTTATCCAACAATTCCATCAATGGGGCCTTCAACTCATAGTGTTTTGTGGTGGTCATCTGATAAGGTGCCTTGGATTGAGGCTCAACTCCTAGAACCAAGTTGATAGAAAAATAAAATTCCCACTTTGGAGGCAACTCCATAAGTTCATCAAGGAATACGTCTTGGAACTCCTTGAGAATAGGATAGTCATCTAAATATGGTTCCTTGCTATTAGGATTACTGACATGCATCACATGAATTTCACATCCCTTTCGACGAGCCTTCTTGAGTTGCATCACAAAAATTTGTCTAAGCTTTAAGGGTCTCTACATCCCACAAACCTCAATCAGGTTTCCATAATCATCTAGACAGTTGACCACCTTATCCTCACAATTCACTATAGCCTTATGCTCAACTAACCAATTTATTCCCAAAATTACATCATATGAGCCTAAAGGTGCCACATACAAGTTGACCTAAGTTTGAAAGGTTGGAAGCTCTAACTCACTGCAAAAGTGACAGGTATCTACCCTCTGCTTTGCTCGATTACCATACTAGACTGTCCATGAATTCACCATGTATCCAGGTCTAATGGGTATCTTGGATATTATTCTAGGATCTATAAAACATTTATTAGCTCCAGTATCAATTAAGATAGAGACAAATTGGCCATAGGGCTTACCCGTTAGCTAAATTGGTGAAGCCTGATACTCTGCCTATCTATTATCCACTGCAACATGGATCTAGTGATGTTGAGTCTACTGATAGCTTCCTTCCTTCTATGACTTCGACCGCTGAGGAAAATTCAAGGCATAATAATTGCCTCCACAAGTATAACATCCATCACGAGGCCCTTTGCGACCTCTTGGCTTGTCCTCTCTAAAGCCCTTCTTCTTATGGTCGTCTTTACCCTTTCCTTTGTTTACTTTCTTGTTCTTTCCACCATTAAAATCTTCACCCTTCTGTTGCGACTCACTTCCCCTCTTGAGATTACGGATCTGATGGCTCTTATCTCTTTTATGAAATTTCTTTTTCTCGTATTGCGACTTAGAATTTGAGTCGCTGCGAAGATTGGATAGCTGCTGCTATTTCTATTCATGCTTGGTGGCTTTTTGGAAGACTTCATTCATGGTTTGAGGTTCATGCATATCCACTTCAGCTCCTATGTGGGGTCTGAGTCCCATTATAAATTTTTAGATACGGAACCGTTCATCTCCCTGATACTAAGGCACATATTTCAACAGGTTGGTGAACTTTTCCCAATACTAAATCACAGTCATATTTCCTTGGGTTAAGTTCTAAAATTTCATCACTTTCTTGTCAAATAAAAGTTGCGGTAACCATCTCTTCCTAAAATATTGGAGGAAGAGTTTCCAAGTAATCTTAGTAGGCTGAAGATTCCATTCTAACTTCTCATTATCCCACCAAGTCGCTACTTCACCTGAGAGCTGATACGTAGCCCATGTTGCCTTAGTCTGTTCAGAAAGGTTATGGAGCCCAAAGTATTTTCCCATCTCTATAATCAAAGCCTCAGCTCCAACTCCAATAGCCTTACCGTCGAACTTGGGTGGTGATACTTTTTTGAGGTCTTTCCCAAGCTCTTCCTTAATTCATCCTTGTGGACCTGCCCCTGGACCACCGTCTCCTTGATTTCCTTTTGCTTTCCTACGGTCCTGGTCCTCGTGCACTCAAAATTCTTGCCCTATATGATCCATGTGTGACTCTTGCTGATTCACAGGATCTAGGATTTTCTCTAGCCTCTTGTTAGGTCTATTATTAGAACCACTACCACCCCCATCTTGCCTGGTGGTCACCATGTCATCTCACACTTATCCTGCAACACATTCATGTTTATCACATTTCAACACAAAGTTCTATGAATAAACATTCTTATGCTACATCACATAATTTTTCATATGCATACATCCCTCATTCTAGAAGACATACACATTCATACATAATACACACATTTTAGAGTCCTTCATTGAACACACCAAAAAATAATTATATAATTTTATTTATATTTAAGGTGAGTCAATAGACCCTTATTTACAAGAGGCTTCTTGTTACATCATTTTGATTTCTCGGTGTTAGAAAGAGGACATTCCTCTGGAACCTCATATGAATTTACATCACACTTTACAAAAGAGGATGGTTGAGCACGCAAGCTCCCATTTTCCTCTTTAGTCAACAAGGGTCCATTGGGTCCACACCCTAGAGGCCAGTCCCAGATTGTGGAAAGCCTTTGATCTTAGGTGTTTGCTTCTCCTCAATCTTCAAGCCTCTCTCTAACTTAAGTCATGTAAGAGATTGAGCTAGAGTTTCATCATCAGGAATTTCTGATTGAACCTTCATCTTGGTGTTGCCTTCCTTTATGTCATTCTTACATGAGGTTCTAACATTTTTCCTTTTCCTTCATTTTTCCTTTGAACTTCCCATTCCTACATTCAATCTAGGTTCAGTCAATTCTCAAGGCAACCAAATTTTGGGTCAAGGGTCAACTACCCTAGTCAACTATGGTAGACTCAAAGGCCTAGAGTTGAACCCTAAGCTCTGATACCAAATGTAATAACCCATCCTAAATTATTACTTAATTATCATTATTGTATTTGACACATGAATATATTCCAAATTAAAAAGACATAACTAGTGGCTAAAGTCAATCATAGCTACACATGTCCATTTAAAATGAGTCAATGATCCATATATTCACTTCAAAAGTCAAATTTTAATATTAGGTTTGACTTGGATCCTAAGGCCACAAAGTCGTTACATTGTACACTTTACATCAAATACATGAATATATTTCAACAAGTTACATCTTAGACTAAAATTGTAACGTACTAACCCTTCTAAGAAGTAAAAATTTCTAATTTTACACCAAACGAGTAAATAAAACAAGCAACATGCCATTGCAAATAATTTTTTTCTTTTCTTTATTGATAATTTCCAATCAAGATGTAAAACATATACAATATGAATTCCTTTTCATTTCATAAATACATCAATGTAAGAAAGCATACAATTACATACATAGCTCGAGGAGCTTTAGAACAAATAGCTGTAAGATGGTCCAGGATCCTTCCTTTCAAATCTTGGTTCTTTTATCGCCTACTATGGAGGAGAAGCATCACTTAGGCGCTTTTCCACCAACCACAGACTCTTATTGCAGTCCCCCGCACATCTATCATTCGATAAATGGCCCTTCCCTTCGATGAAGAGATTGGTAGAGTAACTGATAACGACAACCAACTGAGCATAGTGTTGTGTCCTACATAAATAGAACTTGTAATCCCACAATCTCAAACTAGCATGTAATACTAGATCACGATGAACTAACGGTGTAGTCCCAGTAGTCACACAATCTATAATGGAGTCTCAAACATTACACTACTTTGGAAAAAGTGTTACATTCAGTAAATGACTAAGATTCATCTATCACATACACTACTCAACGCCGATTTGACTTAAGGCTATATTAAGCTACACATAGGTATTGTCCTTCAATGGATATTCTGTCACCCCAAACTAACCTATCACCATTTTAATCTACTTGAAATGAATCTATTTAACAAGTACACAAGCTCCCTCCCATACTGGATTAACTATCCTAGGAGTAACACAAGCTTTCCTAGTTAAATTGATAACTTAGCTGGGTGTACCTCAAGTGACTCTTGCATTCAATCAAACCTAGTATATAATAACTATGATATACACCATTCTCCTTTTATGGAGTTCTTACAAGCACAATATAAAAACAACATAAAAGCTTCAATTCCTTTTTTCAAAGACACTCTCAATTACTTCTATTCCAAATATTGGAAGACATTTCAAGAAAACATAGAAAACATAATAATAACAAGAAGAAGAGATCCTCATGCCTGTTATTGCTTATCCAAATTAATGGCAACAATGCAACCTTCTCCTATAGCAATCAACTTCTCACAAATAGCTTTATCTCACTTGTTGATAGCTTACTTCTCTCAAACAATAATGATACCTCTTACTCACAATAGATCACTGTATTTCTCACTCATAAAAACAAGACAAATATGGCTGGTAATAACTCAGAAGTAATGAACTGCAAAAGACATATAATCACTTGGGAAAGAATGCATCCCTCTCAAGTGAAATGGTTCATCTAGCAATCACAAAGGCTATAGTTTAGGCATGTAAAATGACAACAAGCTTCATGCAAACCAACTCAACAATAAGGTGGTGATAAAATAAGCTTAGGCTCAACAAAACCTCCTATAGATCGACTTACATCTTTGACAACAATTCAAAGACCAATTCAAAATGCACATGGAGAATTCAAATTATACTCTAGCAAAGACGTCTATAGGAAATTGTTTCAAGAGGTGTCATCAAAGCCTCTCTTCTAATATCAGGTTGGTTCGGTTTCAGAAAGAGTGAAAAAGTCAATAATAAATTTGCAACACTTAGCATGTATCAAATGAATTAAAGGGATGAGTCGATTTAACCAATTAAAGACGTTGGACAAAGTCCATGTTACTCTTTTTCATTATGTCGACCAAGTCAAAGTTAATAGTTAAAACGTATTCATACGTTTTCACATACGTGACATTACGGGTGAAATGTGGCTTTACTTACATAGTTGTAAGCATTTCCAACTTGACTTCCAATTTCATGGTCGTTGATGACTATTATCAACCTTTATTGCCATGGTCATTAATGTCTAAAGTAGCCTTTATAAATCCACTTCTTATTGAATAAGAATTAGTCGAATTCTAATAACATAAAAATAATATGTTAAATATATATTATTATATATAGTATATATTATATACATACATATATATTTAAATACCTTAACATATTTATATATATATATATGTGTATGTATATATATATATATATCTCAATGTATATATATAATTATTTAATATATATTTACATATAATATATATAGAGATATATATATTGTAAGCCAATAGTGTGAGCATACATCCGATATATATATATATAAAAGAGTATAGGAAATATAGTATATAATAAACACATTATACTGTATAAATGTATATGCCTCTATGTACACGTATATATAGGTATATTATATTGATGCATCTGTATGAGCATGTCCTTTTGCCAACGTACACTTGTATCAATATACATATACATATGGATATGTGTATATCCTATACACACACACACATATAAGTTCACATTTGATTCATATATAGCCAATCACAATTACTATCATATTGATAAGTGTTTACGTGTGGTACATCTATACATGTGCATATACTTGTCGTTGGATCCTATTGACATGCATGTGCATATATATACATATACTCCACGTATGTCCTGCTTGTCAATATAATAGCAATAGTACAAGAAAGATCTCAAAAGCTCAAATAGATAAACATCACCCGAAAATGCATGTAGTAGTAACTAGACTCTCAAATGTGAACTTACTAGCTAAGGATGACTTACCTATTACCCAAAATTGACTCAATTCAATCATTCTAATGTGGTGTGTGTATGCTCAGATCTAGTTTACTTTTACTGGTTACTCAATCAAGATCTTCTCCTGAGTGATACTTCCCCTCCTCTTGGAGGAATGGAACACGTACCTGCATCCACTAACACATGCACATGGCAGTCAATTGTTCATAACATATGTAGTATACATAAACATCTCCAAAGTTAGAATAATTATAATTCAATAACCTTTCATTCACACAAATGTAGTATTTCACCATGAATAACATCAATTAAGACAACATCAAATGAGATAACATTCATATTGACAAGAAGGTACAAGCACATTTTATTCATCTCAGAATTCACATTACATCCATATTTACCCTATGCAATAATAGTAAATAATAACTATATAATTGGGGTGTAACATACTTCCCCCCTTATGAATCATCGTCCCGATGACCTAAGGTATTATTCAAAACATAACAACTAGCATTACATTATTCAACATTCTCAAAAGCATCGAGAATATCAAGAAATTTCTGTTGAATTTTTGCATAGTCGTCCCAAGTAGCTGAGTCTTCCACGTACTAGTCCCACTGGACTTTGCACTACAAGACCTCCCTGTTACGCAAGCATATCTTACATGTTCCTAGCACCTTGACGGGCTTGAGAGTTACTACTCTGGGGTCCCTTACCTGTAAAGCAGTCCAATCAATTACATGATTATCCCTTGGTATATACTTTTTAAGGTAGGAGACATGGAAGACATTATGCATTATGGAAAGAGCTAGTGGCAATGCAATCCGATAGGCTACTGGATTCACTTCCTCTAGAATCTCAAAAGGTCCAACATAACGTGGGGATAACTTAGAATACTTTCCAAATTTAATGGATCTATTGTGAGGTTTCACTCTCAACAATACTTTGTCACCTAAGGAAAAATTATGGGGTACTCTCTTAGCATTAGTGTAACTTTTTGTTGATTGTTGGCTTCAACTAACCTTTGCTTAATAATATTAACTTGTTCATCCATTTCAGTCAACATTTCTGGCCCAAGACTCACTCGATCCTCAAGTTTATCCCAACTTATAGGAGTTCGACACTTTCGACCATACAAAGCCCCGAAAGGAGTCATCTTAATTGTAGAATGATACGAATTATTGTAAGGAAATTCAACTAAGGGTAAGTAATCTTCCCACTTGTACTGTTGATCCATGCAATACATCCTAAGTAGATCCTCCAACACTTGGTTTACCCTTTCTATTTTCTCATCTGTTTCTGGATGATATGTTGAGCTTATATTCAATTGAGTCCCTAGTGTAGAAAACAAAGTTTTCCATAACCTAGAAGTGACTTGTGCATCCCTATTTGAAATAATCTTTTCAGGAATCCCATGCAATCTAAACACTTCATGCACAAATTTTCTTGCTATGACAGGTGCTCCATTAGTTAGGTTCCTTGGTATAAAATGTGCCACTTTCGTAAGCTTATCTACAACCACCAGTATGGTATTATGCTTATTCCTTGACATAGGCAATCCTTGCACAAAGTCTATACTTATGAATTGTCATTTCCTTTCTGGTATATCGTGTGGGTATAACAAGCCTGCAGGATGATGATGCTCAATTTTCACCCTTTGACACTCAAGACACCTAGCCACAAAATTAGCAGCATCTCCTTTCATTCCCTTCCAAAAGTATAATGGTTTTACATTAGCCATCATTTTCATCACTCCACGATGTTCGAAATATGGTGCTTCATGTATTTCCTTCCATACCAAATTTCTCAATTCCTTTACATTAGGTACATACATTCTACCTATGTATCTAAGTAATCCATTAGGTTCAAATTGAAAACCTTCATACCTAGAATCTTGAGGATTATCCATGAGTGCTTGCTTAATTTGAAAATAATACCATCCTCCTTGTACTTTTGGAGTACTTGCCCCTTGAAATCGGTTTGGATTGTTACTATTGAAGCAATGTGTCGTCTTTGACTTAATGCGTCGGCAACCCAATTTTCCTTTCCCTTAATATAACTAATAGTAAAATCATAGTCATCTATCAACTCTAACCATCTTCTTTGTCTTGCATTCAAATTAGGTTGAGTAAAAAGGTACTTTAACCCATTATGGTTAGTTTTCAACTCAAAGGGTTTTCCTAGCAAATAGTGCCTCCACATTTGTAATGCATGAACTACAATTGCCAACTCTAAATCATGCAATGCATAATTCATCTCATATGATTTCAGATTTCTAGATTCATAGGAAATTACATGCCCATCTTGCATCAGCATGCCTCCTCACCCTTCTTTGCATGCATTCATGATAATCGTAAAGTTACCTTCAGGATCTGATACTTTTAAGATCAGTGCAATGGTTAATTTCTCCTTGAGTAGGTCAAAAGCTTCTTGAAACTTCTCATTCCATTCCAATCTCTTTCCTTTCTTTTGTAAAGAGTAATTGGAAAAATAATCTTAGAAAAGTTTACGACAAACTTCCTATAATATCCTGCCAAACCCATGAAAATTCTTACCTCTGATACATTCTTAGGTATAGGCCACTCAATTACTGCTTTGATCTTCATTGGATCTACAACAATTCCATCTGCCGAAATCACATGGCCCAGATAATGCACCCTCCTTTGGAAGAATGGACACTTGGAAAGTTTACCATACAACCTATGTTCTCTCAAACATTGTAGGACCATTTCTAAATGCTTGCAATGTTCTTCCTCATTTCTAGAATAAATCAAAATATCATCTTGAAAAACTAGTACAAATTTTTCAAGGCAATCCCTAAACACACTATTCATTAGGTTCATGAATGCTGCAGGTGCATTTGTTAAACCAAAAGGTAAAACAATGAACTCATAGTGTCCATATCTGGTTTTGAATACAGTTTTAAAGATATCTTCATCTTTAACCCTCAATTGGTGATATCTAGATCTAAGATCTATTTTAGAGAATACAGTGACACCTCTCATTTGATCAAAAATATTGTCAATGCATGGCAACAGATACTTGTTCTTAACCATAGCTTTGTTAAGCATACGATAGTCGATGCACAAACACAATGTACCATCCTTCTTATTAACAAAGATGATTGGTGCTCTCCAAGGTGAAACACTTGGTCTTATCAGTCCTTTCAACAATAATTCATCCAATTGTATCTTAAGTTCCATAAGTTCAATGGTTGTCATCCTATAGGGTACCTTAGAAATAGGTTTTGACCCCGGAACTATATCAATAGAGAAATCAAATATTCTTTTCGGAGGTAACCTGGTAAATCATCTAGAAACACATCCAAAAATTTCCTCAAAATTGGGTACTCCATATTTGATTTTCCAGTTTCATCTATTTCTCCATCTTCTAGTTCCTACAAACTATAGTACTCGAAATCACCACTATCCTTCCCAAGTTCTTCAATCTTTACGGAAAAGAGTTTACACCCTTTCTTCTTAGCTCTTATAAGTTGCATTGTCATAATTTGTCGAATCCTGACCTCTCTAGGTATTCCTTGGAATTTAACTTGATTTCCAAAATCATCTAGGAATTCTATAATCTTTGCATGGCAGTCTACTATAGCCTTATGTTTCCACAACCAATTCATTCCTAGGATAACATCATATGATCCTAGAGGTTCGACATAAAGGTTAACTTATGTATTAAAACTAGGAAGTTCTATCCTAGCCTTGAATAGACATTGACCCACCTTTGCTCTTGTCTGGTTTGCATACTCTACATCCCAAGACATTGCCATGTGTCCCGCCTTCCTAGATAATTGTTTAGATATTATAGGTGAAATGAAATTCTCAGTTGCACTAGTATCAATGAAAACATAAATAGGTAAGCCAAATAAAATACCTGATGTTTCAATTGGAGTTATTTGGTAATCTTCTTGTTGATTGTCCATAGCCACATGTATCCTTTGTTGAAACATTTCCTACTGGGTGGGTAATGAATTACCATATGGTTGTGATGTAGAAGTTTTATTGGAATATTCACTTGCATAGTGATCCCCTCTGCATATAAAAAATCCCAAAAATAGTTCTCTTTTCCCTATGGTTTCTCCAGACTTGTTGGTATTACCCATCCTAGAATCATTCCTTTTTTGATCTCTTTTCCATTATTACAAAATATTTTCCCTTTTTGCCTTTGAAAATTTTGGGTAGATTCCTTCTTTGGAACTATCTTGTTAGGTACTTCCACATCCTTCTTTTGCTCTTTTCTTTCTTGTCAAGTGGAATTAGCTTTAAGCTTTTGTTCCTGCTTAATTGCTTTTTCATATACAAGATCCATTGTTGTTGGACCATGCATATCCACTTCCCCTCCAATCTGACTATTTAGTCCCATTATAAATTTCCTAATACGGAAATGCTCATCCTTGTGATATATGGGAACATAACGTAGAAGTCAGGTAAACTTCTCCCAGTATTCATTGAATGTCATGTTACGTTGTATCAAAGCCTAGAAATCTGAGAGTTTCTGGTCATAGAAAAGTTTTGGTAACCATCTTTTGTGGAAAATCTCCACAAATTCTCCCAAAGTTAATTTCCATGTGTTAATGTCAAGTTCCAACATCTTGTTCATCCACGAGTTAGAGGCTTCTCCCGCTAACTGATACGCACCCCATGCAGCTTTAGTAACCTCATCATAGTTTCGTATTTCAAATACTTTTCCATTTAAACAAGCCATACTTCAGCCTCATCACCTCCAATACTTCCATCAAACTTGGGTGGAATCATCTTCTTCATGTCCCTCGAAAGTTTAGAATACATAATCTTCTTATTCCTTTCGATAGATGGTGTAGGTGATTTTTCCTTCTTATGATTATGGTTTTCACCATGCCCATGGGAAGAAATTTCTCCCTCATGATCATTAATGGGTACTTTCTTTTCTACCCTATCCTTAAATCTTTCTTGTTCAAGGTTAGCCAACCTTGCCACGATTTGGTCAAGCCTAACCTCTACTCTAGTGGTTCCTTGTCCAACTTCCTGACTTCCACCGAGATTAGTTTGTGTCCTCATATATGTCTTCACCATGCTTATGTGATTGGTTTTTTTTCTTGAATGTTTATCCATGTTAGACTAAGTTATGTTATCAATTATCTTATGGAAATATAACATTCATATGCACACACAAGAATTCCATATAAGATTAAGCACATGCTTTTTGATAAACACATAATTTTATTCTTTTCTTGAGGATTTCAATATCCTTTTGATTACATGGAATGACTTTAGATAGTCAAGTGGAGAGTATCCTTTAGATTCACTCTCGGACACATAACTTAAAGGAGTATAACCTATAAACTGAGAAAATTGTTGTTCCCTATCTTTTTGTTCATCTGTCATATGTTTGTACCTATCCCAAAAAGGATAATAACCTTCAGATTTATTATCTGATACATAGTTATGAGAAGCAATGTTAATATGGTGCTCATCAACAATGTAGTCTACACTTTTCACAAACATTTGTTCATGAGACCATTTCTTGTTTGGCGGTGTCCTTGTTACATATCCCTCAGACTCTTTACTTGAATAATTTGCTATTTCTTCAGCCAGTGGTAGAACCCTAGGACCCCTAAAGATGAATGCAGGACTAACACTTTCTTCTAAAGGAATATCCCTGGAAAGTGGTAATGACTTAAAATTTTCTAGTGAGATGGTTGGTAGGTAATTGTACATAGCCTCCATCTTCATCTTCCCCTTCACATCACTGATCCGAGAAAGTGTGTGACTAAAATTTTTGGTGTCACTCAACCAGATAGCATTATCATAGTTGGTTCCTTCTATGGTTCTAACGATGGATTCTTTTTCATTCTTGGCCTTGAGGTAACGCTTGTTTCCGATTACTGACTTTCGAGCCATTAATCTAAGACGCACCATCCTGACATAAGAATTTTCACAACATTAGATAATGTTGGATAGAAAAATGATGAGCTCATAGGTTCGAGAGTTAAAGCTGGTAGCTCTGATATCACATGTAACGTACTAACCCTTCTAAGAAGTAAAAAATTCTAATTTTACACCAAATAAGTAAATAAAACAAGCAACATGCCATTGTGAATAATTTTTTTTCTTTTCTTTATTGATAATTTCCAATCAAGATGTAAAACATATACAATATGAATTCCTTTTCATTTCATAAATACATCAATGTAAGAAAGCATACAATTACATACATAGCTCAAAGAGCTTTAGAAAAAATAGTTGTAAGATGGTCCAGGATCCTTCCTTTCAAATCTTGGTTCTTCTGTTGCTTGCTATGGAGGAGAAGCATCACTCAGGTGCTTTTTTGCCAATGACATACTCTTAATGCGGTCCCACTCACATCTATCATTCAATAGATGGCCCTTCGCTTCAATGAAGAGATTGGTAGAGTAACTGGTAACGATAACCAACTGAGCATAGTGTTGTGTCCTACATAACTAGAACTTGTAATCCCACAATCTCAAACTAGCATGTAATACTAGATCACGGTGAACTGACAGTGTAGTCTCGGTAGTCACACAATCTATAGTGGAGTCTCAGAAATTACTCTACTCTAGCCAAAGTGTTACATTCAGTAAAAAACTAAGAATCTTCTATCACATACACTACTCAGGGCTGATTTGACTTAAGGCTATCTTAAGCTACACATAGGTATTGTCCTTCAATGGATATTCTGTCACCCCAGACTATCCTATCACCATTTTAATCTACCTGAAATGATTCTATTTAACAAGTACACAAGCTCCCTCCCATACTAGATTGACTATCCTAAGAGTAACACAAGCTTTCCTAGTTAAATCAATAACTTAGTTAGGTGTACCTCAAGTGACTCTTGCATTCAATCAAGCCTAGTATATAATACCTATGATATACACCATTCTCCTATTATGGAGTTCTTACAAGCACAATATAAAAACAACATAAAAGCTTCAACTCCCTTTTTCAAAGACACTCTCAATTACTTCTATTCCAAATACTGAAAGAAATTTCAAGTAAACATAGAAAACATAATAATAACAAGAAGAAGAGATCCTCATGCCTGCTATTGCTTATCCAAATTAATGGTAGCAATGCAACCTTCTCCTACAACAATGAGCTTCTCACAAACAACTTTATCTCACTTTTTGATAGCTTACTTCTCTCAAACAATAATGATACCTCTTACTCACAATAGATCACTTATTTCTCACTCATAAAAACAAGACAAATATGGCTGGTAATAACTTAGAAGTAATGAACTGCAAAAGACGTATAATCTCTTGGGAAAGAATGCATCCCTCTCAAGTGAAATGGTTCAGCTATTTATAGAGCAACCAAGCAATCACAAAGACTATAGTTTAGGCATGTAAAATGACAACAAGCTTCATGCAAAGCAACTCAACAATAAGGTGGTGATAAAATAAGCTCAGGCTCAACAAAACCTCCTACAGATTGACTTACATCTTTGACAACAATTCAAAGACCAATTCAAAATGCACATTGATAATTCAAATTATACTCCAGCAAAGATGTCTATAGGAAATAATTTCAAGAGGTGGCGCAAAATCCTCTCTTATAATATCAAGTTGGCACAGTTTTAGAAAGAGTGAAACAGTCAATAATAAATCTACAACACTTAGCATGTATCGACTAAATTAAAGGGATGAGTCAATTTAACCAATTAAAGACGTTTGACAAAGTCCACGTTACTCTTTTTCATTGCGTCAACCAAGTCAAAGTTAACAGTTAAAATATATTCATATATTTTCACATATGTGACATCGCGGGTGAAACGCGGCTTTGCTTACACAACCATAAGCATTTCCAATCGACTTCCAATTTCATAGTCGTTGATGACTATTATTGACCTTTATTGCCATGGTCATTAACATCTAAAGTAGCCTTTATAAATCGACTTCTTATTGAATAAGAATTAGTCAAATTCTAATAACATGAAAATAATATGTTAAATATATATATATATATATAGTATATATTATATCCAATATATATATATTTAAATACCTTAACATATATATATATATATGTATGTACATATATATCTCAATATATATATATATATATATATATGTATAATCATTTAATATATATTTACATATAATATATATCATAGATATATAAATCGTAAGCCAATAGTGTCAACATGCATTCGATATACACACACACATTTATAAGAGTACATGCAATATAGTATATAATAAACACATTATACTGGATGTATGCATATATATATGTATAAATGTATTTGCCTCTATGTACACGTATATATAGGTTTATTATATCGATGCATATGTATTAGCATGTCCTTTTGCCAACGTACGCTTGTATTGATATACATATACATATACATATGGATATGTGTATATACTATACATATATATATATATGTATATATATATGTATGTATATGTATATATATATATATGTTCACATCTGATTCATATACAACCAATCACAATTACTATCATATTGATAAGTGTTTACATGTGGTACATCTATACATGTGCATATACTTGTCATTGGATCCTATTGATATGCATGTGCATATATATACATATACTCCATGTACATCCCGATTGTCAATATAATAGCAATAGTACAAGAAAGATCTCAAAAGTTCAAATAGATAAACATCACTCGAAAATGCATGTAGTAGTAACTAGACTCTCAAATGCGAACTTACTAGCTAAGGATGACTTACCTATTACCCAAAATTGACTCAATTCAATCATTCAAATGTGGTGTGTTAGTGAGACCAAATGGCATCACTAAGAACTCATAGTGTTCGTAGTGGAATTTGAATGTTGTATTATGGATATCCTCCTCATGAACACGGATTTGATGGTATCCTGATCGAAGATCAACCTTCAAAAAATACACTGCCCCATGGAGCTCGTCTAGTAACTCATCTATGCGCAAAATCATATTCCTGTTCTTAATTGTTTTCTTATTGAGTACACGATGGTCAATGGACATGCGCATAGTGCCATCCTTCTTCTTCACCAACATCATGGAAGAAGTGAAGGGGCTAGAACTAGGCTTGATGAATGCCATGTCCAATAACTCTTGGATGGTCTTATCTATCTCTTCCTTATATGCTTTAGGATGATGATAAGGGACAATAATCATGGGCTTGGCACCCTCCTCTAGCTCTATCACATGCTCAAACCCATGGTCAGGAGGTCTACCAGAAGGAAGGTCTCCAAACACCATGCCGTTCCCATCCAACATTGTATGGATATCTATAGGAAATGTTGGTCTATCATCTAAAGAAGGTGATTTGGAAGAAATGAAACACTATGTCACCCAAGGAACATCCCCATGCCTAAAAATAGACTCCATCCTATGTGCTGAAACTACCATGGGTCCGCCATCTGAGAGAGCCTTTAGCACAACCTTCTTATCACCAAATATAAATTCTAGCTCCATCCTCTTAAAATATTATATGTACCTGCCAAGTGACTGTAACCATTGGATGCCTAACATCGCATCAATGTCACTTAGACCTGCCACATAAAAATCATCGGTCAAGGTGTAATCTCCTAACTGTATACTAAGTTGCGACACTACCCTGGTGCACCTCATGAAAATTCATCTGCTACTGTCACACTGAAACTAGGAAAATCCTCCGCCTACAATCCCCGCTTAGCAACTAGTCCCTCATCAATAAAATTGTGCATGACACCATTGTCAACAAGGCAAGTCACACGTTATCCATTAATCACTCCCTTCAAACATATGGGATGGTATCTAGGGACTCTTGAAAGGGTGGCAATGCCAGGCTTGGGTGCATCCAATGCGTCACCCACTCCAAGGTCCACTTATGAGGCCTCCCATAAATCCTCACCATCACTGCCCTCTGAATCTGTATCCTGTATATGCTCATCATCCACATCAGACACAACCTCAATGAGATGTGCCTTGCCTTTCCCAAGACATCAGTGTTTGGGCTACCAAGGCTCCTTACATGTGAAGCATAACTTCTTCCTTCTCAACTCATTACGTGTCTCCTAATCCATCCCAGGATACTCCTTTGCTATGTTGAAGATCTCTAGAAAGGCTTGGAGCCCTTGGAAAAATTATTATTCAGTTGATAAGAAGTAGGAGGTGGTGAAGTATCAAGGTCTAGGGAAATCTGAATAACCTCCTATAAAGTCTTAGGCTTAAGAGCCTTGACAAAACCTCATAACCTGTCATGTAAACCCTCTATGAAAAGCATCACCACATGTCTATTTGGCATCTCAGGAACCATGACAACAATGCATTGAAACTCATTAATGTAAGTTTCAACATGTCTAGTTTGAAGCAACAATGCTAAATCCCTATAGTACAACTCAACATCCTTATGATCAAATATGGCAATCAACCGCTTAGTGAGCTCCCTATAAGAATGAATAAGTCTATGGTTTTGGGTAGCCAAACCATGATTCCACCAATCATAAGCCATGCCCTCTAAGTGTAGTACTACAAACAAGATGGCCTCGTCCTCAGGCATTAGCTTAAGTGAAAGGTAGATTTCAAGCTTGTGCACCCAAGCTCAAGCAGTGATCTTCTCGCTACCATCAAAGGAAGATATAGTGAGCTTGCTAGTAGCTCGATGGAGGTCACCATTATGTTGTTGTCTAGGCCCCCTATCACCATGATTCCTCATGCTATCTCTACATTGTGAACAATACTAAGGTAGAGGGAAGGCATCCCTAACATGCTTTGGGAGATGTGCCCACTCATCACTCACTGCCATAACAGTATCCTAAAACTCCACTCCCTCAAGTGGGTCAACTGGTGGTGGCTCATCTCTAGGAGGAAAATGGACCTGCATGGGCCTATCTGTTGTGCATGTATGAGTCCTATCATGCCTTGGAGAGCCAAGAGTATTGTCCCTCGATGAGGGAGCCCTGCTACTCCCTCGACTGCCTATAACTATAACAGACCTATCTACCTTGTCATGTCTGTCATGTCTACCACGCCTATCCCTAGGCTGACCCAAATCTATCCTGTCCAGGGTATTCTGAAATTTGTCTAAAGCCTAAACAATCAGTGGTTGTGTATTAAAAAAAGTTCTGAATAACTCATGATCAAGATCTTCTTATGGATTATGTCTCTCCCTCTAATGGGGACTTCTACTACCATCATGGGTATCTCTCATAGCTGCACCCGAAATGCTAGTGTCAACCCAAAATTGTCTGTGTGCTCTCTTGCGGGTGTAATATCTATGTGGCCCGACCTCTCTAGGATGCATAAGACTTCATGGAGTGCCCATAGGCTGGCAAGATCGTGCCTCTAATACCACTGAAAGATTCCTAACTTGATCTGATCTGATTTTTTTGAGTTTGTCTTTTCAAGAAGTCTTTGACCAACATATAGGAGATGTTTTTGTTTTGTTTGCTTTTGCATTTTTTCTAATTTTTTGGTTTTTTTTGAGTTTTATGCCAATAACATGACATATACAATTGTTTGAAATAGAATATAAGAGAAGTATACAATAGTTCTATTACTAAAATACTGTAATTACATAAATATGGGCTAAATGCAACATACCCATTCATCCATAGACCTAGAAATGAACTTTTACAAGGCTAGAATAAAATTCTCACGTCTAAAATAACAATTTTGAACTCTCCTAGCTCTGAATAAGACTCCACAATTTGGTTCCAGGTGTGAGGTGAGTTTTGCTACTGCTGTAGGTGAATTTTCAGCTCCAAATCTTCAAAAAATCCACTTGGCACCTAGGGTTTGAATCCCAAATTCCCAATGGAGGTGCGATTGACTGTATGACTCTTGTAGGAAGGTAGAAATGCCCTCAAAGAGGTTTGATATGAAATATGATATAAATTTTTTCCCCTCCAATTGATTGATCTACAATATTATTCCTAAATACTTGCTGCGAAACTGATAAGAAACCTTTTCTATGATGTTTTTATCCTCTAGAATGTTGGAGCTACGTCCAACACTCCCTTCTCCCAAGATTTTTCATTCCTCGAAGGCCAAATCTGCATGTAGAAACCCTCCTTGAGCTCCAATCTGCAAGCTGCTCTAAGAAATATGAACTTATGATAGGTCAAATGGCCACCTCAAACTCATTTTATAACCTTTTACTATTCCCTCAAGGAGGTTGCCCCTTTTTAGGGTTTTTGACTTAGCCACATGAATAATTTTTAGTAATTTTAATAAAAATTACTTGTCTCCTCATGCTAGGTGTGGCTTTTCAATAAGCCCCCCTTTTTGATCACTTAAGTTGTTTTTAAAAGCCTCAAGTTATGTCTCTAGGCATCATGACATAAGGGGGTGAACTTTTCACTATTCATCCTTCTAATTCTCTATTACTATTCACCCCTTTACTATTCCATTAGAGACAACTTAAATATTTCCAAATTATTCCTAAATTCATCCTTTGAACTCCAACTAATGGCTTGAAAAGCACCAAGCAAGGCTCTATAATCCCCGGATTGGGTCCCCTAACCATATTGCTGACCTACGGTAACCCTAGTAGTAGGCTAACCTCTGCTTAGATATGAGTTGCCTAAGGAAGGGACATTACAATATGTATATATGTATATATGTATATATATGTAAACATATATATACATACATATATACATATATATATCTATACATATATATATGTATATATACATATATGTATATATAAGTATATATACATATATGTATACATATATATATACATATATATATATACATGTATACATACATGTATGTATACATATATGTATACATACATGTATGTATATATACATATGTATATATATATATGTATACATATATGTATATATATACATATATATGTATGTATGTATGTATTCACATTTATTTACATACATGCATATATTTACATTCATGTATAAATTATTTGTTTGGGAGAGCTTATGTTCCATATGCCATCTTTTAAATTAAGGAACTTTAATTTCATCTCGAGCATCCATATATATAAACTAAAAGGAAGTTTCTTTTCACTTAATTTTCACATAATGAAATCTATTATCCTTTTTAATCATTCTTTTCAATACTTTCGTTTTCTTCAAAACCTAGAGTTTGAGTAGACAATTTAATCTACAAGACATTCATTTTCAATCACTTAAACAATTCAAGTCATGAAATTACATTTTTCTATATATGCAAAATAGTTCAAATGCAAGTCATCATGTCATTTGTGGTGTGTGCACCCGGATTCCAACTGGCTTACCATTCAATTCAGCTAAACAATCCTACTTCAACCGTGTTCCCATCCTTCAACTTGTCACCCCTACAGCTGCACACACTTGTACTTGCAAGTTTATCAGTAACGTTCAATTCTTGAAAACATATAAGATAATTTTTGAAAGTTTAAAAAGTCAACATCAGTCAACTTCTTTCATTCAATTTTTTGAAAATTCCAAAATTTTCATTTAATATATATTGAATTTCTTCAATATTTCAATTTATCATAATATAATAAATATGCAATAAAATTGGGTTATGACACATCAAGGATACATGGAAGTGATGTTTGACAACCTAAACATTTTATATTGCCTAAAAAAAGTCTATAACCCAAAAATTGAGTTTTTATGTTTCATAGTTTAAAAATTATATTATTTATAATTGATACACTTTTCCGAACACTAGGGAGGTATTTATGATATTAGATTATGGTACAAGGGTCTTCATGTATTTTTGTATGTCTATGTGTTTGCTATCGAAGGAGATAAACCCTATGTAGATCAATGAATATGCAAGGACTTGTAATTGTGGATTGGGAAAATATGTTGATAGTAGGTCTACCTATGATGTGTATACCCTATTTTTAGGTATGATTATTTCGATGTGTTAGAGATATGTTGTGCTCACTATTTTAGCTATTGTTGAGATTTAGGTAGATACTCAATCCTATTCTAAATGAGATGGACTTTAGTGTATGTGGTTTGGTTGAAACATGACAATAAAACATGATCTTGGCTTTGGTTTCTTATTTTCCATTCCTAGGAATGATGGAGGATGAGAGTTGTGTGGTTGAGATGGTGTCCAATCGATGAATGTTGAAGATGCTTGGTTGAGCAAAGAGGAGTTAGTTGGTACAAAATGGTTATACACTCAGTGATTATTCCACTATTTTTGGTGTTCTCTTTTTCTCTTGGAATCTATATGACAGGTGGGAGAATGTTGGGATTGGGTGTGTCATAAACCATATAATTCTTAGTTTTTATATATTTATATATTTATTATTTATTATTTATGTTTCTAATGAAATGGAATATCCAATTTATAGTTTGGCCATTATGCCACATGTAATTATTTTTTACATGTGTAAATATATTTATAAAAGAATGTCTTTTCATGAATTATCTATAAGAGCATCTATAACAAAGATAGGGGTTATGATGAATAAGAGAATCGATGAAGGGCTAACATAGCATAATTATTAGAACATTTTCTATTATTAGTTGGGCATGGGATGCAATTTGTACTTAATATGGGAGTTCTTGGGAGTTACATATACCAACTTTCATAATGGAGGTCAAATATGCTTGTGTAAGAGTTATTTTCTATACCTATGTAGAGTCTGAATTAATGTATTTTAAACTTGGTCGAACCTACATAATTCTGAGTTTTATCTAACTTAACAGTCCACTCAACATTGCTTAAGACTACATTAAATTGTCAACCCAAGGTTTGTAAACTTGTGATGGTGCAACATTATATATGCCTTCAGAGACTCAAAACTACTTAAGCTACCCTATCTAAGTGATTCTTCTTTGTTGGAAACTCATAGAATTACAAAACAGTAAAAGACATAACCAAAACTAGTGGCTATGGGTACCTATAGCTTAGGCTGTAATTGAACTGTTGCTAATGAAATAATACTATGAAAACTCAAAATTGATAAAAACTATTGGCTCAGTTAATTTAACCTCTAGAGTACTACTGGTTAACTATTACATGCATATTCATAAGCATTCATTAACAATAAGCAAGATATGAGATTCTAGTTAACTTGCATATAGTTCATGAAGTAATGACGAATGAAAAATAACTATTAAACATTAAATGAATAACTAAAAATGAAGTGAGGAACAATACCTTGAGTGGCCTGCTCAAGTGGTTGTTCTCACTTTAACTGAACCCAAATCTAACTAACAGATTCTACACATCCCATGAAATTAACTCCATTCATTGCATATCATGAAAATATTTACACAAGATCTTTCCACATATTGTATTCAATTATTTTGAATATTTCATGTCTTGAAACTAAAAATAACTAGTAACATAAAACTAAAAAACCAATTGTCTTATCTATGGATTCAACCAACAACTATATACAAGCTTGAGGGAATCTTATTCAAAGCAACAAATTAACTAAAATCATTAACTCCACTCCTATATATTAGAGCATAGAGTTAAGAATGATTTATTCAACCTAAAACTGAAAATGTAAAAGAATCCTAACATGACTAAAACTCTGTCAAAACATAATTGCACATAAACATACAAAAATTTGTCAAAATCCTATGAGTAAAGGATACCTCTTCTTTAACATTTATTAATTAGTTATAATAACACGCATTCAACCTTCATCAAGTGCTTTTAATCAACAATCATCACGTTCAAATTAATCTAGAACTTCCTTGTTTCATTGTTACAATCTCCTTTTGCTGCAGGTTCATCTTGCAACTACTACGTACCACAGTTCCTCATTGGATGCAAAAGGTTAATTCCACAAAGTATGTACACAAGACTAACTATCACAATCAAAACATAACATTCCCCCAACTATCCTTTTTCTTGTCCCCAAGCAAAACACTAGGGATACTAATTGTATTGCAAAGTAATGGCTCAGGTCCATAACTATATTAACCCCCTGAGTCTATTTCAAATAGAAACCTTGATATGCTGCAAACCACCTCATTCTAATAATTCCTGCTTTCTCACATTCGTCACCTTTCTCCCAAGTCTAATGTGGAACTAGGACAGAGGAGAATAGGTGGGTGGAAGGTGAGTGGTATCCAATAAACTCCTTTGTTGACACCAACTATTATATACTTATGTACTCTTTGAAGCATAGTAGTGAAATTATACACAAAATGTGGTTCCTTCCGCTGTAATTCAGGGGTCAAACTATTCCACCTATTTTGTACATGTTTGTAGCACTATTGTCTAATACCCACAGCTAACATCTGCATTCTCTCATAATCTGCCCTCTTGAGTTTCATGATTTTCTTACCCACACCCTTATGTTTAATGAGTTTCAACCATTCATCAATGATCGCATCAGGGATTTTAGCCTCTTTTCTTATGGGGAGAGCCATTGATTTCTCTTTTTCTTCATACTCTTCCATTATCTCACCCCTGGGCTGTTCATTTCTATAATAGAATGCAAGTGCTCATATTTGAAGATCCTCTATAAACATTAGAGGGTTCCATTTTGTCTCATCTGACACTACAAAGTTGTGTAAATAAAACTCACACAACTGATCTTGTTCTTCAGGTGTGGAAGCAACAATTTTTTTAAGAAACTCAAAAGTTCTACTCATACCAACATAATGTTTGCTAATTAATTTGCTAAACTGAAAGCATAGAAACCTTTCCTGTAAAAATAATCCATATGTTCTTGGTGGAGGTCTACATCTGAAAATTTATGTAGCTTTATCTACTACTTCCTCCAACCGGACTGTTGATCTAGTCAATTCCATATCTTTCTTTTCTAGTTCCTTTACATATTCTTCCTTTTCTTTCTCCCACTTCTCCTTTTCCTATGCAAGCTCAACAATTACCTCCCATAATCGGTGGCCAAGTGACAAGGTTGTATGATAGTTAGGAGTTTTGATAGGAGGGGGTTTCTCATTTGGCATTGCTAGTTCTTTTCCCCTTGTCTTGGTGACGTCCAACTATGCCAACAAATCTATCTTAGTGCCATGGCCATACAACTACAATTTCTCCTCCATCTCTTGCATTTTTGCTTCTCTTTTTGTGTCCTTCTATTTATAATTTTGCACTAACTTCTCCAAGTGTTTAATCCTATCCAATGCCTCTTGGACTTATTTCCTTACATCTCTTCCTTCTATGTATACTTCCTCTGCATCTTCAAACTGCTCATTACCCTCCTCATAGTCTCCATGAATGGGACTATCTAGGGGTTTTGTCCGTAATTTCTTTGCAATAAATATACCTTTTGATTCTGAATCAGAAGTTGTTAGTACATATCTTTTCATTTTTGTTGGTGTATTCACATTGCTAGGGGTATCCCCCTTTACCTTAGAGTCTATTTATACAATCAAGATATCTTATTGTTGTTGTTCCTTGCTCTTTTCTTCTTCCTCTGGTTTTTCTATATTTTCCTTCATGGCACCTTGTCTTCTTAATCTTCTAGAGTGTCTAGGTGTGAGTATTTCTTTCTCAATTTTCTTCTTTCCCTTTTGAACACTCTTCTTTGGAACATCCTCTTTCTTCTTTTGAATATCCCTCTTTTTCTTTGGAGTATCCTTCCTTTCTTTTGGCTTAGAGGGTGTAGAGGAGGTAGATGCATTGCCTCTCTGACTATTAGATTTATGTGATCTTGAAGAATATGGTATTTCTTCAATTATAGGTGGCTTAGATTCTGGTTCTTCAAGTTCCTCATGCTCACCTTGGCTATGGGTAGGTGAAGCCACAAGTGAGATGTGAAGGTTTTCCTCTACAGGTTCATTTGGGGTTTTGCATCCTCAGGTACTATGGGTGCATCTAACAAACTGTTAATATCTATACATTCTTTAAAGTCCTCCCAGTTCACTTGTGGGTATTGAATCCTTAAACTCCTCTTTATCAATAAAGCAATTAAATAGTGATGAGATAGGGAATTATCACTTTGTTTTCTTTGGTATTTTGAGGCCATCCATTTCAACAAATTGTATAGAAAGTTTGGTACATTCACTAACCTATTATGCGTGAGGTGACTGAGTAATTTGAAATGAACTATATGCAAAAGGTTCTACCTACCATCATATGTGATGTATCTGACAATGTAAGAAGCACAATTTACCCATAACCAGGGGAGGGAAAGTCTCTTCATACCTTGTGATGAGGAGTCTAATTCCTCTCGTATACAAAATTCTTCCCTGGCTGCAACTGCGTCGGATCGTGCTGGAAATTCTACCCCTGTTCTTGGTAACCCCGTGACTTGTGCGATGGAAATTTCAGATGCGTCTACTAAAAGTACCTTTACCATAGCTTCATCATATTCAAGAGTAGATGAAAACCTTCTTGTCATATCATCATTGAATTCTGTTAACTTCAAGAAGTAGTCGAGCCAACCAACCCTGGTGAAAAATGGTTAAAACCATTGCATCCTCTAGAATTTGCTAATGAACTGTTGGCTCCCTTCTTATGACATCACCTCCCATTCTAGCTTACTTTCTCTGCTCAATGTACTCAATTCATCTTGGAAATTTAGCTCAATCTACCGCCTTCAAAACCTTTCACTTCCCTTTTATTTCCTTGTATATCTTTATTGAGGTACCATACTACAAGTTTCCCTTCTTAGTACCAACTTAATTCGAGCTCATGAATAGGTTCTATGTTCGACTTTGGTTTAGACTTAAGCTTAAGTTCTCAGGGTGTAAAATTTAGCAATTAGAAATGGAAACAAAAATGAGATATAATTTGGAGGGTTTTGCATGTCATTTCTATCCATTGATTTTAATTTAGGTGGCAGATTTTGAAAAGGCTGACTAAGTTGTACCCTCCCCCCAACTTAATTGGTGAAGTGACCTCACTTCACATTTTGATTGGAAGGTGGTTAAAATATAAAATGATGGAAATTAATGATATAAACAGTTCACATGCATGGAATAATGTGAAATATATAATGAAACTTTAAAGAAGACTATATTAATCATGATAACATACCTGAAGTACTAGCCAGTTGAGATATATATGCACCGCGCGTGTAAACTTAAAAGAATGTATATGTTTGTTTATTTTATTTGAAAAAAATAACTAGAAGGTAATGAATAGTGGGATGTTAGGTGCAAATGATGGGACAGGTATTATGGATATGAGTTGGTGATGTGACAACTCGAGTATTTGAAATGCAAGTGGGTAGAAAAAGAATTATGTCGTGGGTACTTATTGTGCCTTGCTAAATCTAGTCCAAATTCTCTGATTTTGAAGCTCCGGAATTTCGTCAAACACTTTTTTTGTAAACTCTTTACCTATTTTTAATGGTTTCTTTTTGTGTTTTTGATGCATAAGAAGGTAACATGAATATAAAGGCTTCTGCTTGCAACATTCTTAATACTGAAATGGAAGATGCAATGCAATATTTCTCCTTTGATTTTTCCAATGCAATAGAATGATTGAAACTAATGCAAATCAACCAACATTATGACAGACAATTTGTATGCAAACTCAAACTCCATAGCATTGCATATGTAAAACTGATTACAATCCTTATAACTGATTGCTCATGAGAAGTGGCACTTATAATGCACTAAACAATGCAAATTTAGATGAGAATGATAGTGATCCAAACTAAATATTTTTCATATGATATTAACATTACACATGTTGTTTAGACAACAATTTTATTAACTGGTAACCAATGACTGACTGAAGAATGCAAATAATTTTACAATGACCCTAAATGCAAAAAATGATCGAACTTGGTTGGACGCTGGAAATTGAGTTGATGTTGTTGTGTAAACCAATCAATCCTTGACAAAAATCGTCCCTTTTGATGCTTACAGGTAGTGCTTCTATTCTTTGTGGGCTGGCATCCATTCTCCACATAGAATCAAATTTTATTGAGTCTCCAAACAATAAAATCGAACCATCTACAACTTTAAGATGTCGTCCCTTGATTGAGCCAACAAATCACCCTTCCAAAGGCAAAATCAATTTACTTACAAGCTAGAAATATTATTCAAGAATTTTTGTAAATATATCCTCCAATAATCTACTATTATTCTCCATTAAAGTTGACCTCCAACTAAAATTGATGATCATAACCAACAAATATCGACCTCTTCAATGAGGTTGAAACTCTTCTATGAAATCTACAATCGTTTCCCTTCTAAAATCAATTTTCTATCTTCTCCAAATTTTGATCAATGACCATTAAAATTTGGAATAGACAAACCAACAAGTGATAAACTTCTTTCAATACTAATTTGAAACAATACCTCAGCTGCTGCAAATCTCCAAGCAATGATTGCAATAATAAACCAATTGTTGCCAATCAACAATGCAATAATAAACCAACTATTGCATCAAATTAGAACTCCTGTTAGAAGGGAAATAATACATCAGCTATTGCACTTGTCAAACTCTCCAATGAAACACTTGTAGAAACCCTGGATGGATTCCTCCACAAATTCCAACTAGGTTTGATCTTTCACAACTGAAACTGGTACCCTAGAGTATTCAGACCCTCAGGCAATGCAAAGCATTCAAGCTTTCTACCACACAGGTAGGAATAGAATAATCCAAAACACAAGCATGCTCAAATGCTAGGCCAACAACTCCTTATAAAGTTTTCTCAATGCCTTCCAAGAAGCTTCTAGAAATATTATTATTTTATTCCCTTAAGTGACTTTACGATTTATTATTTTATTTTAAGTCACTTTATTAAATTAATTAAATATAAAGTTACCTTATGATTTTAATTTATTGAAATAACTTTATAAATAATTAATTTAACACTTAATTGAAATAACTTTATAAATAATTAATTTAACACTTACTCCCTTATTTCTCCTGTTTAACCTTTGGGAATAAATAAAGGCTAAACGATCCTCAAGGTGGTTATCAAAAAGGGGATATTACAATCCTCCCTTCCCGAAATTGCTTGTCCCCAAGCAATTGCAAACTGGGATGCTGTAGAATATGTTCTCCTTCCCACGTGGCATCCTCCACTGGAAAACCTCTCCATCTCACCAAATATCTCTTAACCACCTTGTTCCTCAATCTCCTCTCCTGGGTATCAGTTATCACCTCAGGAATTAGGACCAAATTTCTGTCCTCATCCAATGGTGGCAGCTCCAATGAAAAATTAATCTACTATCCCAATGCCTTCACAAGGAACTAAGCATGAAATACACTATGTGTCTTACTACTCTTTGGTAGCTCCCACTCATAGGTTACCTCCCCAACACACCCGATGAACCTATAGGGTCCATAAAATTGATACTTGAGTTTTTCCATATTTCTCTTTTTCCTGTAAATCTACAACCGAAGGTAGACCAAGTCTCCAATCTTAAAACTGTGCTCAACCCCATGCCTATCAGCGTATGCCCTAAGCTGATTTTGTGCCACCTACCAACTATCCTGCAAGATACCCTGGTTCCCCTATATCCAATACTTAGCCTTAGGAGCTCTACACTCCCCAAAAGCCAAGTCAGTAACTTTCTATCTGAATAGTTCCTACCAAAAGGTACTCAGGAACCTACTTTCTCTATCACCAACTAAGAACCTAGGCAGCCCATGCATATTGATGGTCTCTTTGAAAAGCAACTCTACCACCCAAGAACTGTGGTGATGAACCTCAGGCATCCATACTGTCCGTAAGACAAATCCACCTAGATCCCATGAATTGATTGGAAGTCCTCTAAACTCAATACCAATTGACTTCCGATGTGCCACTCTAATAACCCCTAGATTCCAGTCGAACCAAATCTCAAACTCCTACATCAACAAGCAACTGACTGGAGAGAACAAAGTGAAAGACTTGCCAAACTTGGACTCATCCTCTGTAATCAATAATATATCATACAAAAGTGAACCTGTACACCTCTTATTCAACCCATCTCTTTGTGATAACAAAGTCATAGTCAAATCTTGTGTATGAGGGATGAAAGAAAACAAATGGGCACACCTCATAATGCAATAAAGGTGAAACTCCCCTGATTGCACCAATGGAAAACCAAAGTAGTCATGTGTGCTCCATCCTATAATTCCATCATTAGAAGAAGACTCACAACTCACACCAGGATGAGTTGGTCTTGCAACAATGCCAACATTACCCTTGTAGCCTCGTTAATATGACCACTATCAGAAAGAAAATGCAAGTGTCTTGACTTACTTTCAAGAGTGAGAAGAATACCATCATGAATGCCATATATATCCTAAAAAGAGGCTAGAACAATACCACGATCCAACATGCAAGACTTAGGAGAATCCATCTTCTTTTGAAAAGACTAACCAATTTTAATCTCAAAACTACCAATGTAGAGCCTAGTGCTCAAATCTACAATGACACTTGATCCTGTAGCTAAGATTGATGTGTATAAATATTCAACAATCTAGTCTACCCTGAGTGGTCTCCTAAAGATGTGAATGATGCCCCACATAGGTGCATAGAAACAAATACCAACCCCTGACAAGCTTCTAACATGTATCAGAAAAACACCATGTAGTCTATGAATCAAGTCCATGATGGAGAAAAAGGTGTCTCTACTGCCCAAGGATGGTAAGAACTCATCATAAGTCCATCCTCTAACTCCAAGGTGGCAGTCCCAACTACTCCTATCCATCCTAATAACTGCTATCCTCAAAGTGTCTCCTGATAGAACTCCAACCAGCAAGGTAGGACAACCATCAATCAATGAAGTAGGTGGTAAAACCCATGAGGATGGTGCGGGAATATTGTTGCCAAGGTGCCTATCTCCAAACCATAAACTGAAATCATTGTCAACTCAATCATAGACCTTTTAGGATCAAGAACGAGGAATCCATCACCAATTGACTCCTATTGCCTATCCAACACAAGAGGAACTACACCTGTATCCTAAATATGAACACTAGGAGATCTCATACTGCTCTCCTCATCCTGTGCCCTAGATTCCATAGATGAATGAGTTTCTGTTGAACATGGTGAACATCTAGCCAAGCTCAACTCTAAGCAGAGCTCATCAACATGAATCTCAGATTCCTGAAGGGCTAATTGAGTACTCCTCAAGGAATCATTGAAAACCATAAGCTTGTGAGACAACTTATCTACTTCATCTTCTTTCCTTCTCAAATCATCTAAATAGACCTCAACGAGGTTGAGAAGGTGATCATGATCTAAAAGAAGGTGCAAATACTTTGTCTTCATTTTCCCCATACCTTCTTTGATTACTTGAAAGCTATTATGAGAAGACTCTGCTTCAACTCCTATTTGTCTTCTCTCTAATTGAACCATCCAAAGATAATTCTCAATTAGTTTGTGCATTTTATCATGATGAGATAGTGTTGCCACAATCCCGTCCTCATTCACCTTCAACTAGTTCTTCAAACTGTGTGGACTGTGGGGTGTATGACTAGATTCTCCTTCACATGAATAAGCATTTGATCATTCATGGAATGCTTGAGTCACCCAACTATCTTCTTCTGCAAAGTCCTGCATACACACATCCTGATTTGGAATTAGGAAAACACTAATTCCATCTATAGAAATTTCCTTAATGGCCTTATTAAGCATCTCAACACAAGAGGGCTCAGGCTGCTCTTTGTACTCATCATTCCACTCAGTTGATTCACTGGATGATGGCATGCTATTATCCTGAAGAGAAGGTGGACCTATAAACCAAATGAGATTAACTCTCCTATAGTCAGTTGTTCCTTGAGCTTCTCAATCTTCTGCTCAACCAATCTTCTTGTGAGATCATATGCTGTAGTTGAAACATTCTGCTCTCTTCTCCAAATGTCTAACAACTCATATCGCAATTGCTTGCAAACATCATCATCCTCATTTAGGACCAGGGATAGGATGTTGAACATATCAGTCTTCACCTTGTTTGAATGGCATTTCTTGATTCCAGAAATGAACCAGTCCAATAATTGGAGAATAAGACCATCATAATCAAACATGATAACACATGACTATACCTTTGCCATCAATTCCATAATTTTGAACCTCTTATTGAAAGTAGGGATTTTGATGTCACCTAACCCATTAAAGCTTTCAATAATCAATTACATGAACTCTCTCATTTTTTCATCATCATAGAGAACTTGAGGATCTATAAACCTCATAATTTCACTTATGCAAGTGACAACCGCCAATCTTACTTCTTCATCTGGATGTTGCATAAGTTCTAGATTTTCTAACGATCGCACCAATGGAGTCAAAGTTGTACTCATTGCTTTAGAAAGTGATTGACTAACCTTGGATAGATAATCTTCAACTTCTTCCAAGGTACTCAGAAGAACTTATTTTGACTGATATGGGTTTTCAAGTTTCATACCCACAATGTGGAGCTTTCCACACAAATTTTCCTTTTTCCTCTACAATCTCCAATCATACTTAATGCTAAGATCCATGTAATCAACAAATGAAAGATGAGTGCAAAATTTTACTCCCAATGCTTTATAATTTCCATAAACTTCCCAAAAGATTTCTTCTTTGCTAAGAGGCTCCATTCTACATTCTGACATCGTATGAGTAACACACCCAACAGGCTCACAAAATCTTAGCTCTGATACCATTGTAAGAAGCCTTGCCAAATCTAGTCCAAATTCTCTGATTTTGAAGCTCTAGAATTTCGTCAAACACTTTGCTTGTAAAATCTTTAACTGTTGTTTGTGGTTTCTTTTTGTTTTTTTGATGCATAAGAAGGTAACATGAATATAAAGGCTTCTACTTGCAACGTTCTTAAGACTGAAATGGAAGATGCAATGCAATATTTCTCCTTTTATTTTTCCAATGCAATATAATGACTAAAACTAATGCAAATCTACAACTACAACATCATGACATTATGAAAAATAGTTTGTATGCAGACCCAAACTCATAACATTGCATATGTAAAACTGATTACAATCCTTATAATTGATTGCTCATGAGAAGTGGCACTTACAATGCACTAAACAATGCAAATTCAGATGAGAATGACAGTGATCCAAACTAAATATTCTTCATATGATATTGACATTACACATGTTGTTTAGACAATGAATTTATTGATTGGTAACTAGCGACTAACTAAAGAATGCAAATTCTTTTACAATGACCCTAAATACAAAAAATGATCAAACCTAGTTGGATGCTAGAAACTAAGTTGATGTTGCTATGTAAACCAATCGACCCTTGACAAAAATCATCCATTTTGAAGCTTATAGGAAGTGCTTCTATTCTTTGTGGGCTGGCATCCATTCTCCACATATAACTTACTTTTATTGAGTCTCCAAACAATAAAATTGAACCAGCTTCAATTGTAAGATGCCATCCCTTGACTGAGCCAGTAAATCACCCTTCCAAAGCCAAAATTGATTTACTTACAAGCTAGAAATATTCTTCAAGAATTTCTATAAATATATCCTCCAATAATATGCTATTATTCTATATTAAAGTCGACCTCCTCCAACTAAAATTGATGATCATAACTAGCAAATATCAACCTCTTCAATGAGGTTGAAACTCTTCTATGAAATTTGCAATTGTTTCCCTTCTAAAATTGATTTTCTATCCTTCTCCAAATTTTGGTCAATGACCATAAAAATTTGGAATAGACAAACCAACAAGTGATAAACTTCTTTCAATACTAATTTGTAACAATACCTCAACTACTGCAAATCTCCAAGCAATGATTGCAATAATAAACTAGTTGCTGCCAATCAATAATTCAATAATAAACCAACTATTGCATCAACTTAGAACTCCTATTAGAAAGGAAATAATACATCAGCTATTGCACCTGTCAAACTCTCCAATGAAGCACCTATAGAAACCCTGGATGGATTCCTCCACAACTTCTAACTAGGGTTGATCTTTCACAACCAAAACCGGTACCCTAGAGTCTTCAAACCCTCGGGCAATGCAAAGCATTCAAGCTTTCTACCACATAGGTAGGAATAGAATAATCCAAAACACAAGCATGCTCAAATGCTAGGCCAACAAATCCTTATAAAGATTTCTCAATTCCTTCTAAGAAGCTTCTAGAAATATTATTATTTTATTCCCTTAAGTGACTTTATGATTTATTATTTTATTTTAAGTCACTTTATTAAATTAATTAAATATAAAGTTATCTTATGATTTTAATTTATTGAAATAACTTTATAAATAATTAATTTAACACTTACTCCCTTATTTCTCCTATTTAGCCTTCAGGAATAAATAAAGGCTAAAGCATCCTCAAGGTGGCTATTGAAAAGGGGACATTACAGGATTGATGGATATTACATGTGGATATTGTGAAATGAATGCATGTGAACTTGCAATGAATATTGCACCAACCAATTTTGATTTTTTTTTTCTGCTGTTAGACGGTGCTCAGATACCTGCAGTATTAGAGCCCATTCTGAATGTTGACAATTATTAAGCTATAGGTCCTTATGACATCATGACCCTTTGTGAATGTTGAAAAATAGGTCCCTCTAAAGATATTTTGAACATTATTATAGCATGCAGTGTATGCTTGTGAGAGAAAATGAGAAGTTAATCCCGAGTGAACTCAGGGATTGAGTTATGTAGCTCAATCTCTAGGTCACCAGTAGTGCTTGGTATATCATGCGTTGCTAAAGTATCACTCTATGTGTCAGATTCTGTATTTGGTATACTAAGAGCACCATATTGCTGAAATAGGGAGAATATGGAATCATCCTTTTGTAATGTCTTCTTATATAACTTCAATCTATGGCCATTTACAAGAAGTGAAAATTTGATTGCATCAATAGTATGTAATTGGACTACCCCATTAGGATAAGCTTGACTAATTTCATAGGGGCCTAACCATATGGACTGAAAGTTACCTTTCAAGTCTTTATACCTTGAATCATATAATAGTGCCCAGTCCCTAACAATAAACCCCTTGGTTTTAATGTATTGATCATGCCACTTCATCCTTTGTTTTTGTACTACCTCAGTATGATGAATTGATTCCATCCTTATCTCATCCAATCCATTTAAGGTATGCAACCTTTCCTTCCAAGCTTATGTTAAATCCATTTCTAGTTCTACTATTGTCCTTAGTGTTTTATATTCAAATTCAATAGGAAGGACTGTTGTCTTACCATATACTAACTCATAAGGTGTAAAACCAATGGTGGTTTTCCAAGTTGTTCTATATGCCCATACTGCTTCAGGTAACTTTGCAACCCAATCTTTCTTATAAAGTTGCGCTGTCTTGGTGAGAATACTTTCAATCTCCCTATTAGTGATTTCCACCTAACCATTAGCCTGAGGATGGTAGGGTGTTAATTTCTTGTGTCTAATTTGGTATTCTTCAACCAACTTTGTGATGAGGTCAAAGGTGAATTGTTGACCTTGATTAGTGACTATTTATCTAGGTACTCCATATCTAGTAAAGATATCCTCATATAAGAACTAGCCACATTGCCATCTCCAGAAAATTGTAAGGCCTTTACTTCCACCCATTTAGTCAAGTAATTAGTGCAAACAAGGATGTATTCCTTGTTGTTGGATGTAGGTGAGATTGGTCCAATGAAGTCTAAAAACCATTTTTCAAAAGGTCCAATGTTAACTGAGGTTGTAATGGCATCTCATCACTCTTTCTTGGTCTTCCCATCCTTTGACACCTATCACAACTCCTTGTGTATTTAACAAAATCTTTATGCAAAGTTGGCCAATAATAACCAGTTCTAAGGATCTTAAAGGTTGTTCTTTTTGCTGCAAAATGACCTCCACATGGCATGCCTTCATGATGTCAAAGATTTCATCTTCCCCTATACATATTCTCATGATGTTATCAGGGCCAGTATAAAATAGATAACCGGATACCTAGGAGTATGGGAAGCATTTGTGTACTAGGTGTCTCTTTTCCCTTGAAGAAAAGTGTGGTGGAATCTGCCCTATGACCAAATAATGGTAATATTTGCATATTAGGGTACCTACACTTGTAGAGAAAATAAGTGTTCATCTGAAAATGAATCATCCATCACTCCTTCAGTTGATTGTGTCGGCAATCTTGACAGTAAATCTGCCACTCCATTTTCTTTACCAATTTTATCCACTATGGTAATGTCAAATTCCTATAAAAAAAGCAGCCATCTTACCAATCTTCCCACAACTATGGGCTTGTTCATCAAATTCCTAATTTTTTTGTGGTCTGTATGGACAAAGACTGAATAGCTAGTAATATAGTGCCTGAATTTATTAATAGAATATACTACAACAAGCATCTCTTTTTCTATTACAGTATAGTTCAACTTTGCTCCTTGAAGATTCTTGCTGATATAATAAATTGCATACTCTTTGTTGCCTTCCTTCTGACCCAAAATTGCTCCAATAGAATAAAATGAAGCATCTGTATGTATTTGAAAAGGTAAGGTCCAATTTGGTCCCCTTAAAATAGGTGCTTGAGTTAGGGCTTTCTTCAACTCTTCAAAGGAGTGTTGGCATTCAGATGTCCATTCAAATTCAATATCCT
Source organism: Sequoia sempervirens (assembly GCA_007258455.2). Taxonomy (NCBI): domain Eukaryota; kingdom Viridiplantae; phylum Streptophyta; class Pinopsida; order Cupressales; family Cupressaceae; genus Sequoia; species Sequoia sempervirens. Next base: position 234,681,665 of record VDFB02000008.1, on the reverse strand, counting down.
TACTCAACAAAACAAATAATGGTGAAAAAATCTTACTAAAATCTTTAATAAATCGCCTATAGTAGCCTGCATGACCAAGGAAGCTTTTGATATCTCTTTGTTTTTTGTGGAATACGTAATGTGGATATTATTTCTATCTTGTGTGGATCAACTTGAATTCCTACACTGGATATAAAGTTTCCCAACACAATTCCTCGTGTCATCATCATGAAACACTTTTCATTGCTAAGTGACAGGCTATGTTCTTTGCACCTTTTCAACACTTTTTCTAGATTATTGAGAGCTTGCTCATAAGTTTCACCATAGGTAGTGAAATCATCCATGTATATCTCCATACATTCATGTGCATAATAAAAAAATATGCTAAATACTACTCTTTGAAAGGTAGGTGGAGCATTGCATAACCCGAAGGGCAGAACAGAGTAAGCATAAGTTCCCCAAGGACATGTGAATGTTGTTTTATCTTGATCCTTTGGAGCAATTTTAATCTGGTTGTAATCATTGAAACCATCTAGAAATGAGAAGTACATTTTCCTAGCTAGAGAATCAAGTACTTGATCTATGAAGGGAAAAGGAAAGTGGTCCTTCCTAATTGTTGTATTCAGTTCCTTGTAGTCTACACAAACTCTCCATTTTCCACCTTTCTTGGGAAAAATTACCAAAGGTGAGACCCATTCACTATCTGATTTGGATAGATAAAACCTGCATCAAGGAGCTTTTGTAGTTCAATTTTCACTATCTCCCTCAAGGAAAGATTCATACGTCTCTAAGGTTGTCGAATGGGTCTATATCCATCATTGATATAAATTATGTGCATACATAAATCAAGATCTGTGCCTTTCATATCATGATAATCCCATGCATATGCTGTTGAGTGTGCCTACAACACAATTGTGTGTAGGGAATTCTGCTGCTCTTCTGTCAAGGTATTATTTATGTTTAACTTCCTTCCTAGCATGATTCCCAATTCCTTGGATGATTCTTGGACAGATGAGAGGTCAAGGCTTGGTATGATAGGTACACACTATTGAGGTAGTAATGAGTGAAATATATGAGTTATTTCTTCTATAGAATTGGTGGGTATAATACTTTGCAAGGGGTCTTGTAGGCATATGAGGCAGTCCTGTTGTTGCGGGCTCCTGTGGGCAATGAGCTCATCTTCATCCTAGTCATCCTATAAAGGGCTATGCTTTATAGTCATCAATGTATGCAGAGAATACTTGTCTTCCTCATCCAAAGTGGGCCAAATAGTGTGCTCAAGGTCAGCATAAGGTTGGGATGGAGGATAGAGAACCAAGTTCTTGGTGATTTTCCCATTGGATATTATCATTTTTTCAGATAGACAATCTATAAATGCATCGGTTGTAGCTAACCAAGGTTTTCCTAGGATGAGTGGGTAACCTGTAAGATTAACCTTTGGTTGTAGAACTTTAAAATCAATAGGATATTCCCAAGAATCCAAAACAATAACTAAATCTTCAATGATTCCTTCAAGCTTGACCATTGACCTATCAGCTAGTTGCAAAAACAATTTGTGTAGGCCTAAGGTTGGCTAATTGAAGTAATTGCATTGTTTCTTTTGTCATAACATTGATTGCTGTCCCCAAGTTTATCAAAGTATTCTTGATGAGGGTCCCATTAATCTTAACGTCCACTACTGGACTACTAGGATTTGTATACTTAGGGATAGTTATGTTCCCTCATGATATCTACATGGTTTCCCAAGACATGGATGTCTGAAGGTCTTTTCTTTTCCTTCCTGGTTTCTTAAGGCATAGGTCCCTTATAGTTTTGGTATATATAAGGATGTATTTGATAGCTTGGATAAGTGGAATCTTGATGTTCACATCCTTCAATTGACCCAAAATATTTGTCTTAGCCCGTGTGCGATGCTTTTGAATAGCTAGGTGTTCAGGAAAAGGAGGCTTTGGACTTGAGGTAGTTTGGTGTACCTAATTTGACTTAGGTTCCAAAGGTGATTTTTCTGAAACTTCAACTATAGATTCCTCATCCTCCATCTCTGTAATTTGAGGGGATGAAGGTCCAACAAGCTGTTTTCCTAATATGAAGTGGACATCACTCACCTCTACCCCATATGTGGGGTATTGCATAGCTTTGTTAGTATAAGCCTATTGAACAAGCTTAGTGTTAGGGTTAGGTGCATGTTGGGTAGGTATTTTTGGTTGCTTAGGTGGCTGGGATGTAGGATTTGATGGAGAAATTAAGGCTTGTTGTTGTGGTTTTGCCACTAAGGCTGCCACTGATTTTACTGTGTTGGGCATTGTGGATTGTAATTGGAACCCTAAAAATTTTGTTGTGTCCAAGGTTTTGGCTACTAGTTCTAATTTTGTTGAGCTTGTGGCCACTGTTGAGGGCTCTTCCATTAGTTTTGGTTTGTTGGCCAGGGCTGAGTGCTCCAAGCAGAAAAGTTTTGATTCTCAATAGGAAAGGATGAATTAAAGCTGAGGGGGTCTTGTGGCATACCTTGTATTTTTTTCCATGGCCTCATTTGTGCTATATAAAAGAGTTGTCCATCATCTCCTTCAATTGGTTGAAAATCAGGTTTCTCAACTTTATCTTGCTGGATACTAGCCTCTTTTGCATTTGCAATTTACTTTTCTTTGCCTACAACTTGGACAGTATTTAGTGAGAATAGCCTCAGCTTCCTCTTGCTTCTTCTTGATGTGGAGAGTATCCAACTAAGTTTCCAAAAGGCTAATAATGTCTTCCTTCATGTTGCACAATAGGTTGCTTAACTCTATCTTTGAAACCCGTGTAGATGATTTACCAATAGTGGATGTCCTATCTCCTCTTGGCCTTTTAGAGGAGGTTATGGAATAATTCTTGCAAACCTTACAAATTTCTAAAAATGGTATTTATAAAATATCTCCTTGTCAAATGAGGTTCAGGGCATCCATGCAGTCATCATTGACTTACCTCTAAAAGACTAGCTTGAGGGACTCTTCCGACAGCTTGTTCTATGGATTTTTCTTCAAAGCAAACTGAAATCTCTCCACATAATCTTCTAGTGGTTCATCCTCCTATGACATTCTGAAAATGTCATCTTTCCTCCTATTAGGTCCCCTACAATAGTCCTAATACTTTTCTAAGAACAATGTCTTTGTAGTGTCCCAATTAGGAACAACATCCCTACCTAATCCCATGAACCATCTTAGGGCTGCATCCTTTAGAGTTGTAGGGAAGAGTTTGAGCCTATGAGCATCAGAAGTATAGTCATAAATTCTGCATAAGACATCAAATTCAAAGAGAAATGTTTCTGGGTCCTCAATCATTAACCCATAGAAGACTGGTAAGTCTGAAGGAGGAATGTTCTTCAACACTGTAACCATTTCCTAGTTAGTGATTGGGAACTCAGAGGTGGCACGTTCAAGATCATCATCCACTGCATCCCCCATGGTGCGATATGTTCCTTCTGTATGTGTGCTAGATGTTAGTGATAGGGAAATTTCTTCTTCAGTGTTACCCTCGCTCTGAGTACCAGATTCACCAATTTATGCTACAGCTTCTTGGCATGTAGAGGGAAGGGATCTACCCAAGGGATCTCTCTACCTCTGCATACATGAAATATGGTTTTATAATGTAGCAGTCCTACAAAATGTTAGTGTATCTCTGGTGTTGGAAAAAGATTAAGTCAAACAATCCTAATGTTGGAAAAAAAGTTAACTATGAAAGCTATAAAAAAAAGTCTATGAAGATAGCACCATCCCCGACAACGACACCAAAATTTTTGAGTCTAAACTAATGTATTGTAAACTTGGTAGAACCTACACAATTTAGAGGTATATCTGACTTAACAGTCCACTCAACATTGCTTAAGGCTACATTAAATTGTCAACCCAAGGTTTGTAAACTTGTGATGGTGCAACATTATATATGCCTTCAGAGACTCAAAACTACTTAAGCTACCCTATCCAAGTGATTCTACTTGTTGGAAACTCACAAAATTACAAAACAGTAAAAGAAATAACCAAAACTAGTGGCTACGGGTACCTACAACTTAGGCTATAACTAAATTGTTGCTAATGAAATAATACTGTGACAACTCAAAATTGATAAAAACTACTGGCTCAACTAATTTAACCTCTGGAGTACTATTGGTTAACCATTGCATGCATATTCATAAGCATTCATTAACAATAATCAAGATATGAGATTCTAGTTAACTTGCATATAGGTTATGAAGTAATGATAAATGAAAAAAAACTATTAAACATAAATGAATAACTGAAAATGAAGTGAGGAACAATACCTTGAGTGGCCTTCTCATGTGGTTGTTCTCACTTTAACTGAACCCAAATCTAACTAATAGATTCTACACATCCCATGAAATTAACTCCATTCATTGCATATCATGAAAATATTTACACAAGATCTTTCCACATATTGTATTCAATCATTTTGAATATTTCATGTCTTGAAACTGAAAATAACTGGTAACATAAAATTGAAAAACCAACTATCTTATCTATCGATTCAACCAACAACTATATACAAGCTTGAGGGAATATTATTCAAAGTAACAACTTAACTGAAATCATTAACTCCACTCCCAGATATTAGAGCGTAGAGTTAGGATTGATTTATTCAACCTATAACTGAAAAGGAAAAAGAATCCTAATAGGACTAAAACTTTGTCAAAATATAATTGCACGTAAACATACAAAATTTTTCCAAAATCCTATGAGTAAAAGGATACCTCTTTTTGAACATTTATTAACTGGTTATAATAATACATGTTCAACCTTCATCAAGTTCCTTTAATCAACAATCATCATGTTCAGCTTAATCTAGAACTCCCTTGTTTTGCTATTCCAATCTCTTTTTGTTGCGGGTTCATCCTAAAACTGTTGCGTACCACAGTTCCTCATTGGCTACAAAAGGTTAATTCCACAAAGTATGTACACAAGACTAACTATCCCAATCAAAATATAACATTCCATCAACATTTCATACATATCTTCATATAAACCATACAATACTAGTATATAATAACCATATTTCCATCATTATATTTTAGGTTCAAGTTTGCATAATAGATATGAAAGGATAGTATAATATAGGAGCATTGTCTAGAAAGCGTATCTAAAAGTGTCTCAAAATATGTATGAAAATAACATAAAATGAGTTATTATTTGGACCTATCAACCTAGATGGCTCCACACATTTAATATACTATGGTATTTTGGACCTTGTTTGGGCCCATGGTATTATAACTTGGTGGTTTTTTGGGCCTCCTTAAGTATATGTATTGAAGGTATGGGATGGAGGATGTAAGAAAGGAGTTTTGTAGGTTTATACTATCATAATTCTACTAGAGGAAGAGTATGTTGATCAACCTAATATTATATTTGTTACCCAATTTTCACCTACGGGCTCAATCAGGGGAAATTATGTTTTAAATTTGGCACGTGGATTAAATGTGGCTCCCACAAGGGTTGAGCCTAGTGTGCAGGTCTTCAGATTTCATTGGGAAGGTTTTCATCTAATGCTATTTCATAGGGGAGTCTATTGGAAACCTCGCCTCAGTCAGATTTGGCATAAAACTCATCAGAGCAGAAAGTCAGCAAGACCCTCCTGTTGTCTTGCCGACTAGCACTGCGTTCTATTTGTTTGAATACACCAGTCGCCAGGACATTCGGGTTGCCAAGAGTCTTTATGTCTCTCGCTGCGTGGGATGTCACACCGAAGGTTGTTCACAAGTTGGCGCCAGGGGAAACAATTTGCTTTCGGTAGGAGGTCTCGACGACCATGTAGAGTCTCATCGAAGGGGGTTTCCTTCGGCATAAGATCTTGTCGAAAGATGGAGGTCTCGGTGATAGTATGGGGGCTTCGCTATAAGGTTTCACTGTCGGGGTGAGGTCTCTCCGACTAGTGGTGGTCTCCCTGACAAGAGAGGAAGCAGCATCAGGGAAAGAAGGTGTTCGCCGTGAAGTCTAACCCGATGGGGTCTTTCTGAATGAAATGATCTCGGTGAGAGGTCTTGCCGACCCATGGGAGTCTCATCAAAAGAAATAGGAGCTCGGGGTAACATCTCGGCGACTAAGGAAGGTATAGCGAAAGAAGATATCAATAGGGAGAAAAGGTGGGCCTCGGTGTAACATCTCGGTGATTGATGTCTCACCGAAACAGAGTGCCTTCGCCAAGAAATGAAGACCTCGCTAAGAGGTCTCACCAACCAAGTGGAAGTCTCGACGAAAGTTTTGAGCTCGATATGAGGTCTCGCCGACCCGATGGGGTCTTGCCGAGATAAAGCAAGCTCGCCGAGAAAGTTTGACATTGGTATATCATCTGGCCGACAGGGCGAAGTCTTGCCGAAGGAGTTGCACTCGCTGACAGAAGCCTCGGTCGGTGTAATGTCTCACCGACCGAAGGAGAGTCTTGCCGAAATGAAAGGATGTGAGCTCGGGCCAAAGGAAAGTTGAGTCGCCATGATGTCTCGGCGAAAGCATGAGGTCCTGCCGAAGAATGAAGGGTCTCAATATAGTGTTTTTCCTTTGGAAGAAGGTCTCACCAACACATGGGTGTCTCAGCGATGGAGGAGCACAGCAGTTTAATGATGGGGCTTCAACATAAGGTCTTGCCAACCTGATGGGGTCTTGCCAAATGAAGTGAGCTAGGTGAAATGAAATGATCTCGGCGAGAGGTCTTGCCGACCCGTGAGAGTCTCATTGAAAGGAATGATAGGAGCTCGGGGAGAGCAGAATGCGCTCGGTGAAAGGTCTTGCCGAAGGGTGAAGGTCTCAGCGATGAAAGGGATATTGGTATGACTCTTGTGGGCTAGCCATGAGGTCTTCCCGAATGCGAAAGGTCTTACCGATGGTCTGGGTGACCGCCACTATGAATGTCGATATGACTTTTGGGATCACTATGAACTCTTATCGACGGTTCTAAGCTATGCCGATAACCGCTAAAGGGCATAATCGCATCGGGGAGACACAGTTAGTGTCTCATCGACATGCAATTCAATTTGAACGACTTTTGACTGTCTAGCAACCCCATGAAGCATCTATTCAACCAATCAGAGTGAGCTATAGGAGAGCCGTGGTGGTTTGACCCTTGCGAAGAAGATCAACAGAACAAAAGCGACATGGATCTGCTTTGAGCTCAAGAGCATTCAAAGTAGCTTGACAGGGAGGTTAGAAGATAGACACGAGACCAAAAGTTAATGCGGGCATTGCAAAAGATCAAGGAGGCCATTCCTGGAGCAAATCTTCACTGACATGGACAGTGGGGATGCAACATTAACTTCATTTTAAAAGATCTAAGGGCAGATCTTTCTGAAGACTGATATTTTTGTAAGCCCTGGGGGGCCAACATCTTTTTGTATATAAGGAATTTTTGCCTCTTTGTAAAGGAGTTCGGATTATGCATTCGAGAGAGTTAGTGATTTGTTTTAAATCCTTTCTTAGCCAATGTATGCTTTGTAACTCATTTGGAGTTCTCTTGATGCTTTTCGAAAGTTAGTGACTTTTGCAGTCCTTTCTCAGATTAGAAAACTTGTGTAACTCATTTTGAAGCATAATATACAGAGATTACCTTGGTCACTGTTGATGTTTCAGATTACCATCTTATTCTTGCAAAGTGTTGTGCATTTTAGGTTCATGATCAGGTTAATTTGTGAATGTCTTCTATTCCTTTATGACTTTATCCTTTGTTTTCATGCCTTCCTTTGCAAAAGTATCATTATATAAATTGCAAACTATGTTTACATAATCACATATGGATTCTAGTCTGTGAAAAATTTTTTCCTCTCTTGAAAAAGTGTGTGAATCAAACCTATTTGTGATATATTAATACAAAGCTTGCAGAATTTGATGTGTAATCTTATGGACATTGACAATTTTCAAGTGTAACCTAAGAATTCCATTGCTCTTATCAGTTCGGTGTATCACCATAGTGTTTAGTTTTATTTTTATGCACTCCTTCTCCCTTTCCCTTTACAGAATCAGTAGTTTAGGTGATACCAAAGGAAGTCGGCCTTCTTCAGAGGTTGACCTCTGTCTATAAGTGACCCACAGCTTTGAAGGTCTTCCCATGTTACACTAAGGTGTTGAACATCAGGTTCAACAAGGGTGCAATTTCAGGTGATAACAGTTTTGGCACGCCCGGTGGGACAGTTCGAATCAGAACAATTTAAGGAGTACATGTCTATTGCTGGTTTTTGATATGCAGCCAGTAAGTTTTAGGCCTTTCAGAGGTTAACATCAGCATATCATGGCAACTCCGTATACCAGTGTATCATTGAGGAATTTAAAATATTGAGAAAATTTGGTGTTTTTCTCAATAAGTTCAGCCTTTGGAGGTAGTTTAACCAACACTTGGTGACTCCGAGAAAATCTACTGGTTTCAACAAGTTTAGTGCTGGTATGTTTCAATTACAAGCTTCCTATTCTAATTTTCAGTATTCATATGAGTAGAGATGACATATTTTCATAGTCACCATGTATACCCACTTCTGTTTCATGAAAATCCTATCAACCAATCACCCTATCAGCCATATCAGGCCAATCATGCTGTTGATTTAATCCCAAACAGCCATGCAACAATAGCCTATCAGCATGCTCAACATGCTTACCTCCCACCCATCCCTGCTTAGTCTTCGGATCCACATTTGGATTTCCAAAATCAGCTCCAAGAGGTTGATTATATAAAGAATAACATGAATAACATGAAGGACATGTTGTTGGACATCATAAGGTAGATAGAAGAGTTTAGGAGGTAGCAGGAGTACGATCAACAACAAGAAGAGATGGCCTATCAGGCCTACCTTCATGAGCAAGAATTATTGATGTAGAGGAAACAGTTTGGGGAAAAGCTCAAAAGGGAGTTAGCAGCAAAAGAGGAGCAAATGAAGCTTTTGCTTGCTCAAACACAGAGGCATGAGGTCCAAGTAGCTCCTTATATTCCACATCAGCATGTGAAGGAGGGGGCCTCAAAGTACAAAATTCCAAGTTTCAGACAGGGTGAATCCAGCTTGGACAACTACGATGAAATTGCTAAGTTGGAGGAGCACATGTTTTCAGTTCCAAGCTTCAAGCAGATTGCTTCTTCTCAAAGCTCAAAACTAACTGAAACTCTTCCTTGAGTGGAAGAGACTTGCAAGATTGTAGTTTTAGAACAACTAGAAGACATCAAACAATTTGGGCAGTTGTCAATTGATGACAGTCGGCAAGACAATGGAGCATTAGACTTGGAAGAAAAGCTTGGAATTGAACCTGATTCTGTCCTCCAAGGTGAGAATTTTGATGTTTTTGAGCATGTTGAGCTTTTTGAAGAGTGGGGCACGTGTATTATTGAACAATTTTGTTCAACATTAGATGGCAAAGAATCAGAAGAGGTTGAGGGTTATGATGATCTTGAGTAGCAACTTGTAGTGGTGTTGAAACAACAGGAGGAGCCTCATGAACCTATCTTACAAGATTATATATAGTTAGATGAGCTTCCATTCTATTGTGCAGAAGATGAGCATACTGAGAAGGTTTGTATCTCTTCACCAAGTCAACCACGAGGATTAGGCTTTTCCAGCTAGCAAGGTGATGAAGAGGCCACCCATGAGCAAGAGATGAGCCAGGAAAGTTCAAGCTTTACCCTTACCAGAGGTTGTCCAATCAGATACCTAGCTTAGACGGAGTCCAATACAACAACAAGGACCAATCCTGTACCTACACATGAAGGTACAGTGAAAGAAGATATCCAAGATGCATTGAAAGCCAAACAAGAGTATTTTCAACTCACTTATCCTCCTTTGGTTGACAATACATATGGTCTGTCTAGTGAGGTAAGCGAACTCATTCACCTCTTTCGAGAGGCAGTGCATCGCCTTATTAAACATTTTTCTATTTCTCACTTTTAATCAGTTGTCCTTAAACATGCCAGTCACTGCATATTAAGAAGAATGGGCAGCTATTTCAGTCATCCTGTGAATGGTTTTGTTTGACCAATTTCATACTGGTTAGTGTAGGGTAGATTTATATGCAGTTTTCATTCCCTAAGTGCTGTACTAGCACGGTAAATAGTTTTATTTCAGTTTTTCCTATTTTCAATAAGTTTCCAGGGACCCGTCTCGTTCTATAAGTCTCAGATGAGTTACAACCATGTACAAAGGTGCCCTAGGTCTGTTTCTGAGTTTTTCTAATGACTCCATGCCCAATGGACAAGTTTAGGCTACAGGTTTCCATGTTTTGCAGGCAAACATCTAGCAAAGGTCACCAGAAATGTTACCCAATTTTCACCTATTGGCTCAATCAGGGGAAATTATGTTTTAAATTCGGCACGTGGATTAAATGTGGCTCCCACAAGGGTTGAGCCCAGCATGCAGGTCTTCAGATTTCATTGGGAAGGTTTTCATCTGATGCTATTTCATAGGGGAGTCTATTGGAAACCTCGCCTCAGTTAGATTTGGCATAAAACTCATTAGAGCAGAAAGTCGGCAAGACCCTCCTGTTGTCTGCCGACTAGCAGTGCGTTCTATTTGTTTGAATACACCGGTCACTAGGACATTCAGGTTGCCAAGAGTCCTTATGTATCTCGTCGCATGGGATGTCACGCCGAAGGTTGTTCACAAGTTGGCGCCAGGGGAAACAGTTTGCTTTCGGCAGGAGCTCTTAGCGACCATGTAGAGTCTCATCGAAGGGGGTTGCCTTCGGCATAAGATCTTGCCAAAAGATGGAGGTCTCGAAAAAGTATGGGGGCTTTGCTGTAAGGTTTCACCGTCGGGGGGAGGTCTTGCCGACTAGTGGTGGTCTCCCCGACAAGAGAGGAAGCGGCATCGGCGAAAGAAGGTGTTCGCCATGAAGTCTTGCTGACCCGATGGGGTCTTGCCGAATGAAATGATCTTGGTGAGAGGTCTTTCCGACCCGTGGGAGTCTCATCAAAAGAAATAGGAGCTCTGGGGTAACATCTCAGCGACTAATGAAGGTACAACGAAAGAAGATATCAACAGGGAGAAAAGGTGGGCCTCGGTGTAATGTCTCAGCGACTGATGATGTCTCACCGAAACAGAGTGCCTTCGCCAAGAAATGAAGACCTCACTAAGAGGTCTCATCGACCAAGCGGAAGTCTCGGCGAAAGTTTTGAGCTCAATATGAGGTCTCACCGACCCAATGGGGTCTTGCCGAGATAAAGCAAGCTCGCTGAGAAAGTTTGACATCGGTATATCGTCTGGCCGACAGGGCGAAGTCTTGCCGAAGGAGTTGCACTCACTGACAGAAGCCTCGGTCAGTGTAATGTCTCACCAACCGAAGGGAAGTCTTGCTGAAACAAAAGGATGTGAGCTCGGGCCAAAGGAAAGTTGAGTCACCATGATGTCTCGGCGAAAGCATGAGGTCCTGCCGAAGAATGAAGGGTCTCGATATAGTGTTTTTCCTTCGGTAGAAGATCTCACCGACGGAGGAGCACCGTGGTATAATGATGGGGCTTCAGCATAAGGTCTTGCCAACCTGATGGGGTCTTGCCGAATGAAGTGAGCTAGGCGAAATGAAATGATCTCGACGAGAGGTCTTTCCGACACGTGAGAGTCTCATCAAAAGGAATGATAGGATCTCAGGGAGAGCGAAATGTGCTCGGTGAAAGGTCTTGCCGAAGGGTGAATGTCTCAGTGATGAAAGGGATATCGGTATGACTCCTGTGGGCTTGCCATGAGGTCTTCCCGAATGCGAAAGGTCTTTCCAATGGTTTGGGTGACTACCACTATGAATGTTGATATGACTTTTGGGCTCGCTATGAACTCTTGCCGATGGTTATGAGCTATGCCGATAACCACTGAAGGGCATAATCACATTAGGGAGACACGGTTAGTGTCTCACAGACATGTGATTCAATTTGAATGACTTTTGACCATCTGGCGACCCCATGAAGCATCTGTTCAACCAATCAGAGTGAGCTACAGGAGAGCCATGGCAGTTTGACCCCTGTGAAGAAGATCAACAAAATGAAAGCAACGTGGATCTGCTTTGAGCTCAAGAGCATTCAAAGCAGCTCGACAGGGAGGTTAGAAGATAGACACTAGACCAGAAGTTAATGCGGGTGTTGCAAAAGATCAAGGAGGCCATTCTTGGAGCAACTCTTCACCGACATGGATAGCGGGGACGCAACATTAACTTTGTTTTAAAAGATCTAAGGGTAGATCTTTCTGAAGACTGATATTTTTGTAAGCCCTGGGGGGCCGACATCTTTTTGTATATAAGGCATTTTTGCCTCTTTGTAAAGGAGTTCAGATTATGCATTCGGGAGAGTTAGTGATTTGTTTTAAATCCTTTCTCAGCCGATGTATGCTTTGTAACTCATTTGGAGTTCTCCTGATGCTTTTCGAAAGTTAGTGACTTTTGTAGTCCTTTCTCAGATTAGCAAACTTCTGTAACTCATTTTGAAGCATAATATACAAAGATTACCTTGGTCACTGTTGATGTTTCAGATTACCATCTTATTCTTGCAAAGTGTTGTGCATTTCAGGTTCATGATCAGGTTAATTTGTGAATGTCTTCTATTCCTTTATGACTTTATCCTTTGTTTTCATTCCTTCCTTTGCAAAAGTATCATTATATAAATCGCAAACTGTGTTTACATAATCACATATGGATTCTAGTCTGTGAAAAATCTTTTCCTCTCTTGAAAAAGTGTGTGAATCAAACCTGTTTGTGATATATTAATGCAAAGCTTGCAGAATTTGATGTGTAATCTTATGGTCATTGACAATTTTCAAGTGTAACCTAAGTATTCCATTGCTCTTATCAGTTCAGTGTATCACCATAGTGTTTAGTTTTATTTTTATGCACTCCTTCTCCCTTTCCCTTTACAGAATTAGTAGTTTAGGTGATACCAAAGGAAGCCGGCCTTCTCCGGAGGTTGACCTCTGTCTATAAGTGACCCACAGCTTTGGATGTCCTCCCATGTTACATTGAGGTGTTGAACATCAGGTTCAACAAGGGTGTAATTTCAGGTGATAACAATATTGTAACAAATTTATTGTTGTTGAATAATACATTGGTTCAGTGGTTTGGAGGCTAGGTTTTCTTGAAAGGGCTTTCCCAAGTTATATTTGTGTGATTTTCTTTCATGTGGTTAATCTCCCTTTTATCTCTTACATTATTTATTTGTTGTGTTATTTATGTCATAATGTTGCCATTTTTTTAGATTTGATTAATGTGTTAATATCCTTGAAGGTTCAATGTGGAAATGCCTATTTTTGGGCCTCAATTTGATAGTGCCAAATTTTTCTTGATTCCTAGCTCCTTTGTGTATTTTGGCTCCATTTTGACAATCACTTATAGCTAATATGAGATAATTCTTAATGGGTCTCCCTTGCTCAAGTTTGCACATGCATGCTATTCTTCATCACCCTATGTGTTTGTCATGTGTTAATGTTACCAGATTCTCAAAATTTGTAAGTGTGGAGATTTTGTTGTTTAATTTTCTAAGGACTACATTGAATGTTAGAGTTTTTGAGTTTCCTTTCCTGATATGCCTTTTTTCCTAGATTTATCACTTCCTTTATTCTTATTGGGATATCAAAATTTTCTATCTTGGTTATCTCTTACCCATTCCTCGTCTTCATCCCTTTTCCCTTTCATAACTTTGATTTTTTCATTCCCATCATCTCGTTCACCCATTCCCCACCTTTTTCCATTGCTTATATTGGTTTTTTAGACTTTTTATTACTTGAAATGTAACTTAGTGTAAGTTACCTTTCAAAGTCATAGTTTTGGCTATCCATCCAGATAGATTTTCCTTAGTATCCTTAAACCTTAATCCCTGACACTTTTCAATATATTATCTCATTGAGATTTTGAGTTTAGACTTACCCCAATCTATATACCTTAAGGGATGAATTCCTTGGTACCTTTTTGTTTTAAGAATGAAGGTGTTGTCATTGATGTCAACTAGTCAATTGGTTATCAACTGGCTATTGTTGTCATTGACGTCATTGATGCGGATTATTGGCTATATATGTTGAGGATATTGAGAAAATTGTAATGAAGAAAGGTTGTAGGTGTTCAGTGGTTGCTCTGGGTTTTGCTTCGGGATTTCTTCCTATATTTTTGTGGTTCAGATATTTTGATCATAGTTGTTGGAAGTTGCTATATCCAGATTCTTGGCTTCTAATTCATTGTACAGTGCGAGTTATGTTCACCAGGTGTGAACTATGGTTTTCTATGTATATGGATGAGGTCTGGGAGAAATGTTGTTGGTCTAGATTTCTTTTGGCCAAGTCTTATGACTTGTGGTTCTAGAGTTAAGTTGTTATGATCGTGTTGAAGATAATTTTGGTTTCTAGAAAGATTTGATCATGTTAAGGGTTGTCTGTGCTTAATTATTCTATGTGTTTTACACTCGTTTGTCCGATCTTGTGTTGAAAACTACCTTCGAAGTTGATGAAGCATGTTGGGACCTATTTCAGTCCTCATCAAGCGTGTGTTTGGGTCACCCTCATTCTAATTCCACCCTAGGATGTTTTGGCATCGGCCTAATTTGAATTTAATGATGGATGGATGAATTTGGATATGTTTCAAAGTTGAAGATGGTATAAATATGGGATGAGTTATTGGTGAAAGATGTACAAGGAGATAAGTGCAAAGAAGTAGAGCATATAGATGCAAAATAGATGTGAATCAGTGTGTGTGTGTGTGTGTGTGTGTGTGTGTGTGTGTGATGTGAGTGTGGTAGATCAGTGCAAAGTCTAAATGCTGAGTTTCCAGATGCAATGAGCTGAAGGTGTACTCTATCTTTTATGCATGTCTACAAGTGGTTGAGTAAATTGTGGTGGAAATCTCTATTGCATTGAGATTTTCTTCTCTCTGTAACATATCTCTTCTATCTTCTTTGTATCCCTATGGCAATGAGCCCTCCAGGTGGTCAGCCCTATTGGATAGTGAGTCCTTGATCCGAACAATGAGTCCTTATTTTGGCAACAAGCATTTTTTCTTTGGAAGTGAGCCTTTGTAATCAGTTTTGATATTCTCTATAGTGTGAGTTAATCCTCACCGTGGTTTTCCCCTCATTGTATTTTCCACATAAATTTTGTGTTACTATGTTTGTGTGTTGGTTTTCAGTTTTTTGCACTTGCACTTAAAGTTTAATCATTTTAGCAGAGTTAAATATTTTTGATTGATATAAGTTTCGATGAATGATTTAAAAGGATTAAATTTGCTAAAAATGATTCACCCCCCTCTCAGTTGTCTGGTTCAACAATTGGTATCAGAGCTTGGTTCCTTAGAGAAGAGATTAACCGCTTAAGGAAGGTCCGGGATGGCTAGAAAAGCTACTCATGATTATCCAAGGTTCAATGGAACTAATTATGCTATCTGGAAAATACTGATGGAAGAATATCTAGAGTATTGTGGATATGATGTGGAGAAAGCTTACAAGAATCCTGACAATCCTCCTGCTAATGGTCTGATTACAGTTGTTAAGATCAAGGCACATGAAGTGAACAATAAGGTGAAGTACATTTTGAAGAATAGTCTTATTCATTCTGAGTTGATTAAAGTTCAAAATTTGAAGAATGCTAAGGAAGTTTGGGATGATTTAGAAAAGGCACATGAAGGTAATGAAAGGGTCAAAGAGGAAAAGTTGTAGAATTTGGAGACATAGTTTGAGCTCCTACATATGTCTGAAGATGAGAATGTTGAATCCTATGTACAAAGATTAGATGAGGTAGTAGCTGGAATGCAAGGACTTGGTGCTACAATAGATGAATCTAGGATTGGAAAGAAGATTCTTAGAACTCTCCCTAATGGTTACAATGAAAAGGTATGTGTTATTGAAGAACATATAGATTACAAAACTTACACTAAAGATCAATTGTTGGGAACTCTGACATCTTATGATATGAGAAAGCTGAATTTGAGAAATGGATCCAAATCAGAAACTGCTTTTAAGGCTACAAAAGTTGAAGATTTGGAAGAAGAAAATATTGATGAAGTAGAAGCTTTATGAGAAGCATGAAGAAAGGCTCTGACAAGTATGAATGTAAGTTACCCTTTAAATGCTTTAGTTGTGGAGGAATAGGTCATTATGCTTCGAGGTTTCCGAAAAGAGCTAAGAGGAATAAACAAAGATATGAGAAAGAAAAGAAAGGTAATAAGATTAACAAAGCATATTATGTGAATGAGGATGCTAGTATATCTAATGAGGAATTTGATTATGGAGATCCCGATGAAAATGAATGCTTGTTCTTGGCTATAAAAGATGAACCTACTTCTGCTAATTTTGAAAGATAGGTGAATGAATGCCCTTTGGAGAAGAAGGAAAATGAAGGTACTATAATCTCTGCCCTACATGATAAATGGGAAAATAACTATTGGATTGTTGACAGTGGTTGTTCACATCATATGACTGGTGATAAGAGTAAGTTTGTTAAACTTGAAAAGTAGGCTTAGTTATGTTTGGAGATGATATTGGTGCTAAGATTTGTGGGATAGGTTCGATAAGTTTTGATGGCAAGCATAATACTGATGATGTCTACTATGTTAAGGGTTTAAGGCATAATCTCTTGAGTGTTGGAGAGATGTGCAGTAAAGGATATAATATTTTATTTGAGGATAAGATATGTGAAATCATGAAAGGATCCACAATAGTGATTGCTATAGGAAAGAAATCTAAAGGAAATATCTATCAACTTAAGGGTGCTAATGGATGATGCTTTATGACTCAGATTAATGACAATTGGTTGTTGCATTGGAGAATGTGTCAAATGAATTTTGATAACTTGGAGAGGATTAGTGTAGTTCAGGCCGTAAGAGATTTACCAAGGATTACAAATCCTGTTAGCACTATTTGCAAGAATTGTCAGTTTGGAAAGCAAGCAAGAAGCCATTACAGATCAAGGAACAATCTACTACTAGACTACTAGATTTAATTCATACAGATTGTTGTGGTCCTAGAAGAGTGAGAAGTCTACAAGGTGAAAG
Source organism: Sequoia sempervirens (assembly GCA_007258455.2). NCBI lineage: Eukaryota > Viridiplantae > Streptophyta > Pinopsida > Cupressales > Cupressaceae > Sequoia > Sequoia sempervirens. The sequence continues at coordinate 234,664,737 of VDFB02000008.1, read as the reverse complement.
GTACTTTATGTTTTTGATTGATGATTATTCTAGATATACATGGGTTACATTTCTTAGAGAGAAGTTTGATGCATTAGATAGATTCAAGACATTCAAAGCTATGGTTGAGAATGAAGAAAATTTGAGGATAAAATTCTTAAGGTCTGATAGAGGTGGTGAGTTCACTTCCCATGAGTTTAATATGTTTTGTGAAGTGAATGAAATAAAAAGACAATTATCTTCTCTGATAACTCCTTAATAGAATGGAGTTGTTGAAAGAAATAACATAACAATTCAAGAGGCTGCTAGATCAATGATTACTAAGGCTGGTCTACAGGAAATTTACTGGAGAGAATCTATTCACACTGATGTTTATGTATTCAATCAAGTTCAAGCAAGAGCAAATAGTAAAAAGACCCCCTATGAGCTATGGTGTGAAAGAATTCCTATTGTTAAGTATTTCAAGGTATTTGGAAGCAAATGTTATATTAGAGGAGATGAAGAAACTTTAGGAAAGTTTGATGCAAAAAGTGATGAAGGCATTTTTCTTGGATATTCTACTAAAAGAAAAGCTTACAAATGTTTCAATAAAAGACTGTGAAAGATTGTAGAAAGTAAAAATGTCAAGGTTGATGAAGCAATGGAGAATTCAATTGATGTTGATGGATATGTATATGATGAACCTAATTGCGTAAGGATTGAAGAAATTGTGGAAGAATAGGAAAATGAGAAAGAGAAGCAAAATGAAGAAAAAGAAGAATCTCTAGTGGTGTCCCCTAAGACACCTAGATATGTGCAGAAGAATCATTCAAAAAGTTAGATCATTAGAGACAAGACAAAAGGAGTATTGACAAGAAGTAGAGTTGCTGCTGGTGAGGTAAATCTGTGTTTACTTTCTGAGATTGAATTGAAGACTGTAAGTGAAGCATGTAAAGATGAGCATTGGATGGAAGCTATGAAAGAAGAACTTATGCAAATTGAGAAGAATTAAACTTGGAATTGGTCCCAAGATTGGTAGACAAAAATATTATTGGATGAAAGTGGGTATTCAAAATAAGTTGAATGAGAATGGAGAAGTGGTCAAACACAAAGCAAGGCTTGTGTGCAAGGGTTACTCACAAGTAGAAGGCATAGATTTTCAGGAGAATTTTTCTCTGGTGGCAAGAATGGAAACTATAAGGATGTTCTTAGTGTTTTCTACTCATAAAGATTTCAAGGTCTATCAGATGGATGTCAAGTTTGCATTTTTGAATGGTGAGCTAGAAGAAGAGGTCTACATGGAGCAACCAAAAGGATTTTAGTTGTCAGATCAACCAGATATGATATGCAAATTGAAGAAAGCTTTATATGGATTGAAGCAAGGTCCTAGATCTTGGTATGCAAGGTTAGATAGGTATTTGATTAAAAAAAGTTTCAAAAAAGGTACAATAGATAGTAATCTATATTTCAAAATTGAAAATGACAAAATCTTGATTGTGGTAGTATATGTTGATGCCATTATTTTTGGAGGAAATGAAAATATGTGTAAGATGTTTGCAAAAGAATTTGATATGTCTATGTTTGGAGAGTTGAATTTCTTTCTTGGGCTACAAATTAATCAAACAGAGAAAGGAATTTTTATTTCATAGTCTAAGTATGTGAAAGAAATGTTGAAGAAGTTTGGGATGGATGGTTCCAAACCTGTATGCACTCCTATGGTGACTGGTTGCAAATTAGGTAAAGATGATGATTCACCTAAGGCTGATCAGAGCAAGTATAGATCTATGATTGGTGGACTTTTGTATTTGACTTCTACTAGACCAAATATTATGCACATTTTCTATCTTGTGGCTAGATTTCAAGAAGATCCTAAGGAAACACATGTTGCTGCTATTAAAAGAATATTCAGATACTTGAATGGCACTTTGGATTATGGCTTATCGTATCCTAGGGATACTGACTTTACACTAAATGCTTATACAAATGCAGATTGGGTTGGATGTGTAGATGACATAAAAAGTACAAGTGGTGGTGCATTCTTTCTTAGTTGTAGATTGGTGGCATGGTTGAGTAAAAAGCAAGATTCAGTTTCCTTGTCTATTGTTGAAGCTGAGTATATTGCTACTGCGTCTTGCTATACACAAGTTCTATGGATGAAACAAACATTGAAAGATATCACAGTTGTGTATGATGATCCTATTTCTATATTCTATGATAATACAAGTGCAATTAACATTTCAAAGAATCCAATGATTCACTTGAGGAAAAAGCATATATCTATCAAATATCATTTCTTGAGAGAGAAGGTTGTGGAGAATGAAGTAAAGCTTGAATATATCCCTACGAAGGATCAAATTGCTGATATATTTATGAAGGATCTTCCTAAAGATACTTTTGAGTATCTTTGGGAGAAGTTAGGGGTTATTTACCCTCCTTTCTTGAACTAGATGCATATGGAGATGCATCAGTGTAGTGGGTCTATGGATCTATCTTTCTTCTGGACTGATGTTTTGGTGGCTACCTCTTAGGGGGAGTAGGCAGTGTCATGTGTTGTCATTGTATGAGTATTATGTTTTTAATGTCAAAGGGGAAATCAATGTAAAATATATTTTTCCTTTGCCATTGATGTCAAAGGGGGAGAGGAATAATGTGAAAAAGAGAGGAGTATCATGTGAAAAATATTATCTAATAAGGGGGAAAAGCAAAAAGCAAAATCATGAGAAGTGTGTTCAGAGCTAGTATGTTGTCTTTGATGGGTTTTCACATCATGTGTTGCCATCAATGAAAAAGGGGGATATTGTTGCAAGAATGAAGGTGTTGCCATTGATTCCAACTGGTCAATTGGTTATCAACTAGTTGTTGTTGTAATTGATGTCATTGATGTAGGTTATTGGCTATATATGTTGAGGATATTGAGAAAATTGTAATGAAGAAAGGTTGCAAGTGTTCAGTGGTTGCTTCGGGTTTTCCTCCTATATTTGTGTGGTTCATATATGTTGATCATGGTTGTTGGAAAATGCTATATCCAGATTCTTAGATTCTAATTCATTGTATAGTGTGAGTTATGTTTACCAGGTGTGAACTATGGTTTTCTGTGTATTTGGCTGAGGTTTGGGAGAATTGTTGTTTGTCTAGCTTTCCTTTTGACTAAGTCTTATGGTTCTAGAGTTAAGTTGTTATGATTGCGTTGAAGATAATTTTAGTGTCTGGAAAGATTTGATCGTGTTAAGGGTTGTGTGTGCTTAATTGTTCTATGTGTTTTACATTGGTTTGAATGACCTTATGTTGAACACTACCTTCGAAGTTGATGAAGCGTGTTGGGACCTATTTCGGTCCTCATCAAGTGTGTGTTTGGGTCACCCTCATTCTAATTCCACCCTAGGATGTTTTTGCGCCAACCTAATTTGAATTTAATAATGGATGACCGACTTTGGATATGTTTCAAAGTTGAAGATGGTATAAATATAGGATGAGTTATTGGTGAAAGATGTACAAGGATATAAGTGAAAAGAAGTAGAAAAAATATATGTGAAATAGATGTGAATCAGTGTGTGTGTGTGTGATGCGAGTGTGGTAGATCAGTGTGGAGTCTAAATGCTGAGTTTCTAGATGTAGTGAGCTAAAAGTGTACTCTATCTTTCATACATGTCTGCAAGTGGTTGAGTAAATTGTGGTGGAAATCTCTGTTGCATTGAGATTTTCTTCTCTCTGTAACATATATCTTCTATCTTCTTTGTATCTATGTGGTAGTGAGCCCTCCGGGTGGTTAACCTTGTTGGACAGTGAGTCCTGATCTTGATAGCGAGTCTTTGTTTTGGAAGTGAGACTTTTTTCTTTAGTAGTGAGCCTTTGCAATTAGTTTTGATATTCTCTATAGTGTGAGTTAATCCTCACTATGGTTTTTCCCTCATTGGGTTTTCCACATAAATTTGGTGTTACTGTGTTTGTGTGTTGGTTTTCAATTTTTGCACTTGCACTTAAAGTTTAATCATTTTAGTAGAGTTAAGGATTTGTGATTGATCTAAGTTTTGGTGAATGATTTAAAAGGTTTAGATTTTCTATAACTGATTCACCCCCCTCTTAGTTGTCTGGTTCAACACTTTTGTCCCTAATTCTAGATAACTTCTTTCATATGTACTTTTAGAGCTAGAGATACAAATATACTTTTACCTTTTTAATTTAAGTATGAAGAATAGCTTACTCCTAACTATCAATCCTTGAATCCTCATAAATGGTATTGGTTATGAGGTATCCTTGACCTCCAATCCTCAAAAGTCCAAGACTCATGTTTTTCACTATTCACCCCCACCTACCTCCCTGTAATAACCAAGTTGCCATTATTGACTTAATTTGGTGTCACAACTACTCCAAAATTCTTTTCCAACCTATAAACAACTATTCATCACAAGGTTACAAATTCACATGCATTTTAAATAAAGAAGGATACCAATGCATCAATTACTGTGGCATTTAAAATTTTATGTCAGTCATGTGGATCATGATAAATTTAGTGGGTGGTTATGAATTTATAGATTTAAGGTGGATTCCTACATGTGGATTAGGGAATGAAAGACTAAAATTCTATAATATAAGTTTGTTCATCATTCAAAGGGTTGGTTGTTGAGCCAATTTTTTAGTCTATGAATGATTGCAAATGGATCTAGGGCATCAAATATTAGTATTCAGAGATATAAAAAATGAAGAAATTTATATTTTGTGAAGTGTAGGAAGGATATTGTAAAGAATATATACTTATAATGGTATGTATCCATAGATGTTTGTAATGATTTATGCAAATATATAGTCACAAAGTTGCGTATTTTCTCTCACCATGTTTTTTGGTGTGGTTGTAATGAAGGTTTGATATATGTGTAACAACACATAATGCATTACAAAGCTTTTGTAATGGTCATTCCTTTACATATGGGTTATTGTAGTTTTGGTTATGGATTATTAACTATGTCCATTACAAATGATGTAATTTTTTATTATTATATAAATGCAATATGGTTTTGTTGATATTTTAATAAATATATCTCCCTCTTTTTTTTATGAATTAGTTGACTAATAGAGTAGGCATCAATCCACATTGTTGAGGGATAAAATAACTTTCGTTCAAATAATTTATTTGTCCTTGTTAGTTGTAGGAGTAGATTAGGAATAACATATTGTTCATGATTCATTATTATAAATAAGAGAATAATCTCAAACAAAACAAATCAAATAAATCATTAGAGAATCGTGGCATGCATATTTAAACCTTACCATTGCGTATGAAAGGATATTATGAAATTATTCATGGGATAAAAATATTATTTTCATCTACAGTTGCATGTGCAAGGTGTTAAATCAACTATATAATTTATTTTATGTGACAATTTATGGATCAAACATACATTGGGAATAGTTGTTTCTGCAATCATGTTACACTTTAATTGTTTTAAAACCTATTAAGGACACCTCTAGGAATACCCTCATAGTCCTAGCTATGACCAATATTCATGAGAGACTACCGACCTCATCAATTGGTGTTTAAACCTCCCCAATCTATTGATGAACTCTCCCCAATATTATGTGTAGGTCAAGATGTTCATCATGCTACTATGAAGCTTGAAGGTGTATGTTTTAATATGGATAAGGGTGAAAATAGATTCTAATATTTTTGGTTTCCTTGTTCATATGAAATTAATTTTCAATTCCATCATGATCACAAAATCATTGGTAGTTTGCATGTGCACGCATGGAAGAAACAATATTTATTAGAACTTAGAGATAGATGTAGTGTTGGTTTGAGGGGGATCAACTGTTTCAATATGATTTTTGTTAGTAGAGGAAATTTCTCTAATATATTGTCCATGTCATTGTGCCATGGATGATTTATGCAAGGTCTAACCTACAAATTTTTGTAACCTTTATTTACAAACTATACATCCCAATGTATATGTCATTGATTGAAAGTTATTGTCTTATATATAATTCCTTGTTGTGTTTTGTGTTGTGTACATACATCCTTTATTTTTTATTTCCCCTCCCAACTTGTCCCTTTTTTCCTTTTTTGTCTACTCCCAGAGATAGTTGTATTCTTGCTATGCTAGATAGTGACACACATCCCCAATGAGAGCCACTATTGGGACTCAATCTAATAGTGCCAATTTTTTCTTGAGTCCTAACTCATTTTTGTATTTTGGCCTCATTTTCCCCATCACTTGGACCAATTTGAGATCATTCTTAGTGGGTATCCCTTGGTTAGATTTACACTTATGTGTTGTTCTTCATCAACCCCACGTGCTTGTCATGTGTTAAATTTGTTAGGTTCTCAAAATTTCTAAGTGTGGAGGTTTTATTACTTTATTTTCTAAGGAATATGTTGATGCTAGAGTTTCCCTTCTTGGTGTGCCATTCTCCTTAAATTTTTTGTTTCCTTTATTTTAATTAGGATAGTGTACTTCACATTTTATCATACCTTTTATTCATTCCCCACCTTTACCCCTTTTCCTTGTTAGAACCTTCCATGTATCCTTTTCATTCATTCCCCACTTTTCCTTGTGTTTTTTGGTGTTTCAAAATTTGTCTTACTTGCATGATTTATCTCTAAAAATAACTCCCTAATCCTTTACACTATGTTACCTTTCAAAGTCACAATTTTAGCCATCCCTTTACTTGGGTACCTTTTCCTTGGTATCTCAAACCCTAATCCTTGAAAAAATTTTCACTACATTATCTCATTGAGATCACAATTTTGAACTTACCCTAATTTTCATACCTTAAGGGATGAATTCCTTTGTACCTATAATCCCCAACTATTTAGAAATTCTTTCGTATGTCCTTTCAAAGTTAGAGATGCAAAGGTACCCTTAATTATTAAATTTAACCATGAAGCATGGCTTACTCTAGACTCTTGATCCTCAAATCCTCACAAATGGTATTGGTTATGAGTATCCATAACCTTTGATTCTTGAAACTCTAAAACTTATGTTTTGCATTATTCACTCTCACCTACCTTCCTACACAACCTAGGTCACAATTATTGACCCAATTTGATGCCACAAATACTTCATAAGGGTTTTACCACCCATAAAAAAATTCATCTCAAGGGCATAGATTCACATGTACTTATAGCAATGGAAAAATAAGGCAACCAATGTAGTCATTAATGTGGTTGTTAAATTTAAGGTCTCAATGTTTTTCATGCTAGCTCTTGATCATTAATAATTAAAAACACCATAAATATAGTGGGTAGTTTTTTGTCTCTAGATCTAGAGAATAATACCACGTGGATTAGGGTATAAAAGACTAAATGTTATAACTATGAGTTTGCTCATCATGCAAAGGGTTGGTCATTGAGGTAATTTTCTGGTTTGAAAATACTTGCAATTAGTTTTAGGGAATCAAACATTGACAATTTGAGCTACAAATGAGGGAATATATTTTATGTAAGAAAGATATTGTAAATAATATCTTCATCTAATGGTATGTATCCATAGTTTTTGTATTTATTAATAAAAATATAGTCACAACTAGGTATTTTCTCTCACCATATTTGTTAGTGTAATTGTAATGAAGTCTTGATGTATGTATGATAACATCTAATACATTATTTTTTTATAATGGCCATTTATTTGTTGAATACGGGTTATTATAGTTTTGGTTATGTATTATTAAGTATGTCCACTATAAGTGATGTAATATTTGATTGTCATATAAATTCAATTTGGTTCTACTGATATTTTTCTAAATGTATTTCCTTCCTCTCTTTTTTCATGACTCAATTACCTAATGGAGTTGGAATCATTACACATTGGTGCAGGATCAAACAATTTTTATTCAAAGAATCTCTTTGTCCTTGTTAGTTGTATGAGTATATTAGAAATATACATGGTGTTCATGATTCATTAGTATAAACCAAGGAATAATTTCAAGCAAACACAATCATATAAGTCATTAGAGAATCATAACATGCATGTATACACCTTTTAATTGCATATGAAATGTTAATATGAAATTATCCATAGGGCTTAAAATATTGCCATCATCTCTAGGTACATGTGCAAGGCATTAAATCAATAAGATAAGAGTTTTTATGTAGCTAGTTAGTCATTAATATAATGAAAAATATATGGGTTAGACATACATTAGCTATAGCTATTGTTGTTTCAATCACGATATATTTTAATTGATTTAAAACCTTATTAAGGATACCTTTGGTAATACCCTCCCGAGCCTAGTTATGCCCAACGTGTAGGAGAAACTACCCACTTTTGTCAATTGGTCTTTAACCCTCCTTAGTTTGTTGATGAACCACTATTCACCTTCTTGATGATAAATCCCTAGCCATAAAGGTAAGAAGAGTTATAGGATTATGGAGCAGTGGTTTTGAGATCCAACACCTACAATGCTTAATAATTATGTTTAATTTGGTTTAATTTCTAATGGGTTTGTGGATACTTTTCCTAACAATTTTGTTCTTCTTGGATCAACAACATCATGATAAATAAATAGTAAGGTATGGTATTATGATATGATGTAAATGATATATTTTAATAAGTATTTTATAAATGTAAAACAAGTGAGATTGATAAATGCTATATAATAATTATACAAATATAATTTTAATTATTAATAATTTGTAATGTATAATATTATACTATCCTTAAAGTATAAAAATTCTACAATATTATTCTTCACATTTTATTATTGAAAACTTGCAAAGGCCAATTTTAAGTTTTTTTTTTGTTTTGAGGTACATATTGTGATCATGCCTTTACAAGGATTAAATATGCCATCTAAATAATGACAAAGAGAGACAACCCCCTCCAACAAATAATTTGGCACAATTTCAATATTTTTTAGTGTTATCAATAATATGATCATGTCAAGAGTAAACACTTAAAAGAGAATCATTGACACATTGTAGTTGAGTGGGAGACATGGATATTAGTGAATACTTGAGCTATGAAGCTTTCCAGAGTGTAAAAAAAAGCATATTTTTAATGCTTCTTAGAACTATAATGAAGATTATTTTCTATTATACATGTGATTTCAAAATAAGTTAAAGCACATTGATTTGTAAATAAATTATATGAAAAAATTGATGTTATTTCTTTGCACTTTATGCACTAAAATATTCTAGTGTGGAAATTGTTGGAACCTAACCACATGCATGCAAAATTTTGTAGGTTAGGCTTTGTCTGCTATTGTTATGCTACTGGCTTTGTGTGACTCACCTTTGATAATTGATTTGAGAAGTTTTAGGTGAGTTTTTACTTTTCCAAAAGTTTTCTATGATGTCCCCTATTTGTTTCATCATGCTTTAGTGCCATCAATTTTTTTTTTTAAATTCTAAATGTTGAAGCCATTGGGGCCTTTTCCTTAAATCTTGTGTATTGTCAAGGTTTTGGCCTATCATTTTTTCTCATACTATCATGCTCTCCATACTGATCATGACCTCCCACTCATGTCTTTGCTAAAAATTTCTTAGGTGTTGGTTTTGTTATCTTTTTGAGCTATCATGTTCCATCCATCACTTGTACCATTCCTATCACACCCTCAATATATGAAATCTAACAATATCAAAGGTTTGTTCTCCTTTATCAAGATTTTGGAATTGGTCATCTCACCATCTAACTCCCTTTCCAACCTTGAAAAACCCACTCCTTCACAATAGTTTTTTATATCTATCAACAATGAGGTATTAGTCATCCTTTCACCCTCATGCTATTTCCATCATCTCCCTACAACTCTAAGGTTTGATAATTTTACTCTATTCCTAAGCATTGGGATTTTAGACTCTCCCTTCTTGATTACCATTTTCACTCATGATTTTCCTCCTTGATCCCCACTAGTTTAGAATAATTTCCAAAGTGTTTTAGAGGTTCAAACTTGGTCTTGTTGACATACCCTTCATTCTAATTGTAACCCCTCAATGCTTAAATCATCATGACATCATGCTAATATCATCCCACAATTAGAGTTGTAACCTACTCCACCCTTGCTTACATTATATTGATGTCATCATTGTATGGCACTAATGTCATCATTGTATGGCGCTAATGTCATCATGTTTTAGTGATCCCTACTAAATTATACCCATCGATGTCACCTTTAGCTACACCCCAAAAAATTTCTAGGTCTTTCATAGTTAATCTTTTGGGCCATCCTTAACCAAGTACCTCTTTACTATCTCCCCAAACTCCAAAGTCTACCACCCCCCTTTGTGAAATCCCATTAGAGTTAAATTCTTGGTCATTCCATATCCCGATACCTATCATAGAGACATCTTGAAAGTATTTCCTTTCCAAACTACTCATTCAAAATTCCCTTTGCTGGCATCCCAGTTTTTCATGGTTTCTCTTGAACTTTGATGTCCCACAAGTCCACCTACTTTTCATTGGTTTCCTCTAGGATTCACTAGAATGGCTTGGAAGGCCACATGGTTTCTAGAAAGAACCTAAAATTGCATGAACAAGTGTTGAAAATTGATGATGTATTTTTATGGATTGATAATATTAAAGTGTGTCTTTGGTGCATGTTTGAGGAAATTTCCATAGGGGCTTTCTATAGGTGGTTGGGGTTTAATTTAATGATTGATTTGGTCTTGCACCTAACAAATGAAACCCTAATATTTTTTATATTCATAGAGGCATAGATTTGATTATTGAAGATGCGATGACCATGTTAGAGTTATTATAGGCATTTATTTATTGTAACAACCAATTTTCATGTCTCACGAGATGATATTGTAGTGTATTTCATGGATTCTTCCATGCCTATTGTACGTGAATTTGGACACATGTTGGTGAGTGAGTTAATCATAGAAATTCATGAGTGGATTCTTAGTGTTTGTTAGCACTTTTTCTGACCTTGATGAAGATCTTTGAGGTTGGATGATGCAAGCGATGATGAAAATGATGTGGGTTAAATTCCTACACCCTCATTATGTCACTTTTGGGGTGCCCCAATTCCAAATCTATGTAAGGTTTTTACAATTCATTTTAAAAGGTTGGGTTTTTTGTATTTTTAAGGGAAAAGGTCATTTGGGTCAAGCTGAAATTTATATTGTAATCTATGTAAATGAATGTAACAAAAATCTTGACTTTGTATGATATTTTTGTTGGGAAAATGTGTCTCAGCCTTGCAATTATATACAATATTGTTTATACATTGGTGATGGGGGTGGAGGGCATGGGGGGTTCTCTCCCACAAGGGGTCCGAGTGAAAGGAAAATTTTATTTATATTTTATTATTGTAAATCTGGATTGTTCATCATTATGTCTCAAATCTTATAGTCGATATTTTGTTAGCTTGACTTGCCCTAGAAGGCAACCTTATTTTATGAGGGTGTTGTATTATGATTGTGTATTGTGATGTATTCTGAGAGTTTGATAGTGGTCGTGTTGCCTCTAGATCTCTGGTTGGTGATACTCCTGTGAGAAGCTTGCTCTATAAGAATATTGTAATCTTTGTGATTTTTGAATAATATATTGGGTGGCTTTTGGAGTGTGGGGTTTTTTCTCCCAAAAGGGTTTTCCCCACGTAAATCACTGTGTTATGGTATGCATGATAGTTATGTTTATTTGTATTTAAGTTTTTGTAATTGTTAAATATTTGTAAATTTTTGCATTATTCTCCTCTCAATATTAATCTAGGAAGTTGTTCTTCTACCTTAACTTCCTTACAAGTGGTATAAGATCCTGATCACCTTTGGTTTCAATTGTGGGTTGTTGGGTTTTTGAACTAATCCAGATTTGAGGGGGAGCTTGTGTAGAAGATGCTTTGTGATCTTGTTACAAGAATTTTCAGATGGAAAGTTCATCAGGAAGAATAGAGGTGGATAAATTTTCTAGAAGTAATTTTGAAATGTAGAAGTTAAAGATGGAGGATCTATTGATAGATCAAGATCTGTGGGATGCTGTTGACGAGAATTTTTCAAGGCCTATAGATCCTACTCAGGCTGCTCAATATAATGTTATGGATCATAATGCCAAGGGTATAATTAGATTGTGCTTGGTAGACTATGTCTTAATTAATATCCATGAAGAGACCTTTGCACATAAACTATGAAAGAAGCTTGGTGAGATGTATCAAGCCAAATCTCTAGTGAACAAGATTTTTTTGAGAAAGAAATTATATTCCTTGAGAATGGAAGAGGGTGGATGAATTACAGACCACCTAGAAGCATTCAATATGTTGGTGGCTCAATTGGAATTAGTTGGTGTCAAAATGGATGAGGAGGAGAAATGTCAGATTTTACTTTGTTCTTTGCCTGATTCGTTGGATTTTCTTGTTATGGCTATTCAGAGTACTTCAATTATATTGAAGACTGAAGATGTGGTGGGTTCTTTTCTTTTTGAAGAGATGAGGAGGAAGGTATCCATCAGTACCAAGTAGGCCCTAAATGTTCATGGAAGACCTAAGGAAAAAGGCAAGAAGAATGAGAAGCGTGATAAATCCAAGTCCAAGGGGAGGTCCAAATCTCCTAGAAAGTCCATAGTTATTTGCTAGAACTGTGGTAAGCCTAGACATGTGTTCCTAAGGACTGCAAAGAAGAAAAGAAGAAAAAGAAAAAAATCATTTTGATCTAAGTTGGAGAGCGAAGATGGCGATGCATTCATTACAACTTTGGAAACTCATGTAGGTAATGATGCATGGTTAATTGAATCAAGTGCATCTTTCCATATGACCTTTAATAGAGATTGGTTTTTTGAATATGAAGAATTTGATAGAGGTAAGGTGTACTTGGGTGATGATTCTTATTTAAATATTATTCACTGTGGTAAAGTTAGAATCATGTTTCATGATGGTAGAATAAAAGGGATTAATGGTGTGTTGCATATCCTTGGATTAACATGAAATTTGTTATCTGTGAGCAAACTAATAGATGCAGGTGTGCAAGTAGTATTTTTTGATGCAGGATGCAAGATGGTTAGGGGTACTATGGTGATTTCTAGGGGTGTTAGATATGACACATTGTATAATCTTGATGCATGCACTATTGAATGCAATAGTACTTTTGTGAAAAGAAAATCTATGGAAGAGGTGAGGGTTTCATATTTAGCAGATGGTTATGGATTTTGGGTACCCAAGGGTGCTCTTTCTTCTGAATTAAAGTTACCTACAAAGAAAACTATGTTATGGCACCAGAGACTTAGCCACATTGATAAAAAAGCTCTAAGGACCTTGAAAAATAAAAACCTTGTTGAAGGGTTGTTTGATTGTAATCTTGAATTTGATTTCTATGAGCATTGCATTTATGAAAAAAAAATCATGTTCACTTTTACTAGAGTTATCATAAAACTTGTGGTATATTGGATCTTATTCATTTTGATGTATTTGGTCTTGTAGATATTCCTTCAATTGGTAAATCCACATATTATGTTTCATTTATTGATGATTATAGTTGAAGGACATGGGTGTATTTTTTGAAGAGTAAATCTAAAGTTTTTCATTTGATTTAAATAATTTAAAGAAATGGTTGAGTTGCAGACTGAAAAGAAAATAAAATGTTTGAGGACTGATAATGGCAGTGAATTTTGCTCTAATGATTTTGATAGATTTGGTAAATATTGTGGTATTCATAGAAAAAATACAACTATTTATCCTCCATAATAGAATGGAGTTGTAGAAAGAATGAACAGGAAACTAATGGAGAAGGCTGGGAGTATGTTGAGTGGTGCTGGTCTAGAACAAAGGTTTTGGGCTAAAGCTATTACTACTACTTGTTACATGATTAATAGATCTCCTACATCAACTCTTGTTGATAAGACACATATAGAGGTATGGTCAGGCCACAAGCCTTCATTAAGACATCTTAGAGTTTTTGGTTGTGAGGCATATGCACATGTGCCAAAGGAGAAGCAAACAAAGTTGGAGAACAAGGCTGCAAAATGTATCTTCATCGGATATAGTTATGGTGTGAAAGGATACAACCTTTGGGATCCTGTTGCACAAAAGGTAATATATGGTAGAAGTGCTATTTTTAGAGAAACTAATCCTTCTTCTATTACATTGCAGCCAAAACAAAGTAAACATGTAGATGTGATTCAATTTCCTTCTATACCCGAGAAAGTTGAATTGAGGCCCATAGATACTCAAGAAGTTGAGGACAACTCATCTAGCTCTAAATCTTTAGAAGAGGAGGAAGAACCTCCAAGTCAGCTTGTTCATAGGTCTACAAGGCATAGACAACCACCTAAAAGGTATTCACCTGATGATTGGCGATGTATTTTTTCTTTGAATACTAACATGGATGAACCCAAATCGGTAGAAGAGGTATTATGTATGAATGATGTTGAATCCTGGAAGATTGCTATAGATGAAGAAATGAAAGCTTTAAAAAAGAATGATACATGGGATCTTGTACCATTTCCTAATGGAAGAAAACCTATTGGTTGTAAATGGGTGTTCAAGAAAAAGATTGGTTCAAATGGAAGTATTGAGAAGTACAAAGCAAGGTTGCTTGCAAAAGGTTACTCTCAAGTTGAGGGTGTTGATTATGGTGAGATATTTTCTCTTGTTGTAAAAATGACATCCATTAGATGTTTGATTTCTATTGTTTTTGCTTATGATTTATAGGTTGAGCAAATGGATGTGAAAACTACTTCATGGTGACTTGGAGGATATTTATATGACATAACTAGAGCAATACGTGGTGAAAGGTAAAAGTGAATTGGTTCGCAAATTGAAAAATAAATTGTATGGCCTAAAACAGAGTCCTAGGATGTGGTACCAAAAAATTTTTACATATGTGTTGAGCTTGATTTGAGCATTCTAAATCAGATCATTGTGTTTATTATAAAACTGATGGTGATTGTTTCTTGTTTATTGCATTATATTTTGATGATATGTTATTTATTGGTAGAAGGAAAGGTATGATTTTAAAACTCAAATCTCAACTTGTTGCTAAATTTAAAATGAAAGATCTTGGTGCAGCTAAACACATTCTTGGGATGTAAATTAAAAGAGATTGAGTAAACAGAAAGCTATGGCTTGGCCAAAGTAAGTATTTCAATTCAATTTTATAGAGGTTTGATATGTAGGATTGTAGACCATTGTGTGTTCCTATTTTAGCTAGAATAAAGTTATCTATTTTAGATTGTCCAACATCCACATTTGAGATGGAAGAGATGAGCAGAGTGCCTTACTAGAGTTCAATTAGAAGTTTGATGTATGCTATGGTTTGTACAATACCAAACATTTCCCAAGTAGTGGGAGTTCTTTCTAGATATATTGTCTAATCCTAGTAGAGTTCATTGGGATGCAATTAAAAGGGTCTTCAGATATTTGCACAGTACCTCAAACTATTCCTCATGTTATCATAGTAATATGACTAAAGACGAGATTTACCTTGATATTCATGGTTATGTGGATTCAGATTGGGTAGGTGATCTTGATAGTAGGCGATCCACTAGTGCTTATGTGTTTACTTTATTTGGTGGTGCAATTAGTTAGATGAGTAAGCGATAGGTTGTGCTTACTTTGTCCACTAATGAAGCTGAGTATATGGCATCAACTCATTCTTGTAAAGAAGCCATTTGGCTTAAGAGACCATGTTCAAATATTAGAATAAAACAACGTGCAGTGACAATTTATTGTGATAGTTAGAGTGCAATATGTCTAGCTAAGAACCTAACTTTTCATGTTAGAACCAAGCACATTGATGTACAATATTATTTTGTTAGAGATATGGTCAAAGATGGTAGGGTGAATTTGGTTAAGATAGAGACTTTGATGAATGTTTTTGATTCTTTAACTAAGCCTATGAACATAGAGAGGTTCAGATGGTGTTAAGATTCAATGGGCCTTTTGACCCCTATCAATTAAGAGATGATGTTTATAAACCATCCCTTTGCTTTTGCAAGGTGTTCAAAAAGTGGGAGATTTGTTGGGAAAATGTGTCTCAACCTTGTAATTACATAAGGTACTCATTAGTGATGGGGGGCCAAGGGGTTCAGGTGAAAGGAAAATTTTATTTATATTTTATTATTGTAAATCTAGACCATTCATCATTATGTCTTAGATATGAGGGTTGATATTTTATTAGATTGACTTACCCTAGAAGGAAACCCTATTTTATGAGGGTGTTGTATTATGACTATATTGTGATGTATTATAAGAGTTTGATAGTGGTTGTGTTGCCTCTAGATCTCTGGTTGGTGATACTCCTGTGAGAAGCTTGCTCTATAAACTTATATTGTAATCTTTTTGATTTCTGAATAATATATTGGGTAGATTTTTTTTCTCCCAAAAGGGTTTTCTCCATGTGAATCACTGTGTTGTGGTATGCATGATACTTATTTTTATTTCTGTTTAAGCTATAACTATTAAAGATCTATAAAGTTTTGCATTATTCTCCTCTCAAGATTAGTGCATGAAGTTGTTCCACTACCTTAACTTCCTTACAATTTTGTAATGGCAATGTAAAATTTGCTCATAAAATTAATATAAGACATGTTTATTCCTTGTAATATATTTTGTGTTTTTTGTTATTTGAGCGTTTTATGGGATTTAGAGTATAACAAAACTTGATGCCACTGTTAGCTACACTTGTCATCATCATACCACATACAATTTACATTACCATCAATTTCCACAAATAAATGCCAATTGTCACTTCAATCCACTAATGATGCAACATCTTTTCCATTACCTACTCCAATACAATAAATTTTCTAATCACTTTCATCCATGCCACACTCATTTCTTCTACCATGAACATCTCATTAGTCTTTTCAACATACCCTTGTTGGTAATTTTAATTATAATTACGTATTTTTTCTAAATATTTATCATACTTTAGTTCATTAATTAGCTACGTATTGCATGCAACTATCATTATTGTAATTATTCAATATAGTGCTTAATTAAATGTCCCATATTAATTCCCCTCACTGTAATTTTACCTACAATTTATATTTGAGGACAAATGTCCTTGCAGCTGAGGGGGAAACAAGAATCTATGATCTCATATGAGTCATTACCTTACCTTTATGGAAAATATATGATTTAAGTACATCTGTAGTAATTTTTCACCTTTTACCCTATTTTTCTTGGGAATGGAAAATCATTTTTCATTCTATTCAAATAATATAACCAATAACCAACATTAATAGTTGCATTCAACTGAAGGAAATAAGGAAGAAGACATTGATTGGAGAGTAGGCAAAAAATTTATGGAATTCACAAGATAAAAGTTGCACTAAAGGTTTATTTGAATTGACACAAAATGGGTGGTGGTCCACTTTGAAAAGAACTCATGGATCATACAATGATCTTGAGTGATCAAGACTACATACCAATCTTCCAACAAGCAAGAAGCAGGATGACTAGACCATTTTTATTGATCAAGACAATATATAATGAGAACAACATGCAAACACAGTGGCAACCAATTTTTTTATAGTACCAAGAGGACAACTGGACCATTCATCTCAAGGTACTAAATGCCTCTCCTTGACTTGTGTATGGGATTGTGTTGTTTAAATCGTAAAGTATCTGACATGTGAGGGAAGACATTCCTTACTTTTACTGTTCATTTTAAATTACTCAACCACCTTTGTCATAGTAGGAATGTAAATGTTCCAAAATTTATGTGTCATATATTATAAAAAATGTTATTTGAATTCAAGAAAGGGAAACCCTTAGCATTATCACATCATTATCTGATTCAATTGTTAATAAAGTGGAGTTTGAGCATCAATTTATAGAGTTGTCCTTGGAAGAATTTTTAGAATTAAATGATACAAAATATAGGCTAAATGTTGGACCTAAGGTAAGATTCAAACAACCTTAAGGGAATAGGGATCATAGGAAGAAGAGGGTGAGTGTGTGGCTTCTCCTAATAAGGTGGATTCCTCTACTCGCAACCCTCGTCTAGTGAATGTGTCATCAACTTCTCTTGGTGTAACACCTTTGAGCCATGCAAAATCCCTTACTCAGGAAAAATCTCCCAAATAAAATTTTCCACCTACATAAAGTGTTTCTCCACAACATGGAACACTTGTAGTGCCACCCGCAAAAAAGAAGAGGAAAAAAACTCCATCTTCAAGAAAGGATCCAATGAAACATGGGGCTTCTTCAAAACCCCCTAGGCACTCACATCACCTCAAAGGAAAAAGACTAGGAATAGGTATGACTCTAATGAAGTCAAAAATAGTTTTTATAGACTTTGATACAAGATTAGAGAGGGAAGACTTATTTGTAAGAAAATAATACTCAAGTCCACCCATTTTTTCCTTAAGTCAAGTAGAAGTGATGAATCAGTTAGTACATTGTAGGAAGCCATGGAAAAGATAAAATAGTTGGAGGAACATCTTTGATTACAACAACAACAAGGTATTGGATTGGATAGGCTAGCCCAAATGGCGATCATGGAAATAGAAATAGATGAAAAAGTATGAATTGATCAACAAAAATACCCAATAGGTGACTTCCCCATGATTGTTCTGGTTGACCATCACACTATGACTATGGAAATGAATTGAGAAACCAAAAATAAAGGAAAATAGTTGGTTAAGGGAGAAAGAAAAATAAAAAAATAAATAAAGGAAAAATATACCAAAATTGAAAGACTAAAGAAGAAAGTAGAGTGGTTGGCTTCAATGACACCTCAATTAGTAGAATGCAAACTTCCAACTAGGGTTTATGCATTGTTTCTAAAATAAAAATTCCTAAATTTTTAGTTTATGCAAATACATTACGATCTTCCACATTACATAAGAACACCCAACTCCTTTATTTTCAAGAATTCTACTCTTGAATTGTAAAATATTTTTTTTGAATTTTATATGCATGAGTATGAAATACCCTATCAAGAAAATTAAAACCCATTGATATATGTAGGTGATGTTCAATTGAAAGCTATGAAATCATTTATACAAAATGAAAATAACATGGGTCAAAAAATGAAATAGTACAAAGAGTTGGAGAATTCATATTCCTTGAAGATCATAACATAAGAAAAAGACCCATAGGAAGAGCTAGATGAATGGGTTGCATTCATAGAGAACATTGAAATAAAAAGGAAAATGTTTGAAACAAGGAAAATAGATTATAGGATGTTCACAAGGTTAACCACACAAGCAGGAAGGGAGGCATTACCACTATGCACAACTAGATGGGATGAGTTAACTAATGAATTCAAGAAGAAGGAACCTCATTTTGTCCTTAATTATATTGCAAAAATAAACAAACTACACATAGATATCTACAATTGCTGGTAGATGCAAAATTATTTGGTTACCTCTAGATTTCCAACCATCACTTCTTTGATTCCCTATACCACATTGGCAAGGGAGGTGGCCCTATAATGTAGCAGATGAAAAATATCATTGGGAACATATAGAGGGACATAAAGGATTCTATTTAGAAAAAGATGAAGTTAGGTTAGATCTAGAGGATTTCAAGTTGCTAGCCCTTCTCTTGCTTGAGTACATGTAGACCTTTAGCTGGGGGAGTGATGAGCCTCCTAATTATTACTATTAATTTTATCTATTTCTTGTTTTATGACACCATTTACGACATTCCAAAAAATTTATAACATAATCTTTTTTTTATATTGGTAATGGGCCGAAGCTGAGGTGCTTTTGACTAGAGTAGATAACCAGTGAGACCACATTGTTGAGGGACCTCATCCTCATATATGTTTGAAACACAAGTAACACCCTTATATCTTCATGTGCCATCCTCTACCTTATCTCTCCAAGACTAACCATGCAGAACTATGAGCCTAAAAGCCCAGTAGGGACCCCAAGGAAGAAGTGAAAGAATCACGAGGGTTTGATAAAGAATCGCCAAGCATGAAAGACCCATTTGGGTTCGATAATAGTCCACGAGCAGTTCACACTGACAAGAAACTATATCCATGAGCAACACATGCCTACAGGGTCCGCGAGCACACCTAACCTAGCAGGGTCGAGCACAATCAGTCACCACATCCATCGGGATCACTTGCACATCCTCCAAGATCAACCACCACTTTATTTTTACCTCCGATACCAAGGTGGGACCAAATTGGTGTAAACACCGCTATCGGTCTAGGCAGGGACTTGAACCTTGGTTGCCCCACAAATGGGAAACCATCTCACCATTACACTAATAGGTGATCCCCAATTTATGACATAATCTAAGCATTAGACTTGGTAATTGATTATTTGATAATTACTTGTATGTTTACATGATTATTGCTAAAATGTGATAGTATATTTTGATAAATTATGGTAATTATAATATATAAGTGTCTTCAAAAGAAAAATAATCTCACATGTAGTAAAAGAAGAAGACAACACGTAGCAACAACATAAGGATCATGAGTAGTTGAAGGATCACATGCTTGCAACAAAGAGGATAAGAAACACGTAGCCAAGAAACTTGTATCCATTAGAGCCATAATATTCAAAGATATGATACTAGTCATCCACAATAATTTTAATGATTAAGAAGAAACTCCACGATAATAGAAAATGGAAGGAAACTCTTTATTGTATTCATCATGCCAATTATTCAACATGTCAACAACCTTTGCTTTCGATCACAGTTAAAAAAGTTATATTATGATTCTATTTTTGAATTTTTTTATTTTGATGAAATAATCCTCTTCCTATTCTTTAAGAATGAGTTGAAATTTGTAATCTAGATTCCAATTTGTCTAAGAAAATTTAGGATTAGACATTCTATATATTATGGGATCTGTAGTAGGAGGGTAACAATGATTTTTAGCATTTTGTACCTATTTTTCTAAATATCAATAGAATGGGTTTCTTATTAGATGGTATCAAGTTGAAGGTGAATGAAGGACTAATTGAGTGATATATTTACAAATTAGAAGAGTGTATCTACCCAAGCAAGGGCCCACTTGAGGTAATTTTGCAACTCTATTATTAGTGTTAGTGATGAGTTTTTTATTAGATAAGTAGGGAAGGGCCCTAATCCTGTACAACAGCTAAAAACTGAGCAAAAATAACCTAGAGAAATAGAATGGAAAAATAAGAACTAACCAAACATCAAAACACCTAAACATTAATAGCACTAGCTAACCATATAGGATCTTAAGTGGGCATGTAGGCCAGAAGTAAAATTACCATCAAGGCACACATGCTTCTTATCATCATCAAAAACATAGATCAAAATAAATACTATAAATTGGTCACAGGCCATAAAGATGAGTCCATATAGTCTCAACAACATAATTATAAGTCTTAATAAAACTATTTAAAATAGTAGCCAACCAAAAAAATCTAAAAATCCACATAGCTAGACAACATCATGTTTTTTTGCAGTAGCAATTAACTCCTAGTTATCCTTGAGATCAGAGATAAACTCCTAGTCAGTGTCCCCAACATTAGCAACATATTTATCTTCCATCAACTTCCCTTGCCTCTTGAGCTATTTCCTAATCTTTGTCTGCCCCAAAATAGTGCCAACAACACACTTCATGAGGCCATCAGTTACCTTCATAAAAGTGCAAATAACACTTTCCATCTCTTCCATATTAACCTACAAAACATTTTATTTGATTTTCCAAATCATCACTAGTAACATTCTTCATATCATCCATCAGGGTAATAGATAATTCCTTTTTAGTCTCTTCTTGACCTGCTACACCACCATCAATAACATCATCACCATCCACATACTCATCCTCTTCCATCATATTGTCCTCCTCCATTTCTTTCTCATCCCCCTCTTGATCACTATAATGCTCACTTTCAGTCCCTTCAATTTCATCATCATTCATAACTTCAAACTCCTCATTTAAAGAGAGTGCCACTTCCTCCTTGTCAAGAGAAATTATTTTCCCTTCATCCTTATCCCCCATCTCCATAAAATCAACTTTAGCCAGATGAGTAGACCTCCACCCTCCTTTATTAGAAGCACATAAACCCTCATCATTCACAACCTTTTGTTATCCATCATTATCCTCAGTGATAGTAGTGATATTTTAATTTTTAGGGGTTTTTTTGCATTAGCTTTTGGCTTTTAGGAGGTTCCAACATTAAGGGGGAATGTTTCCTCTTTCAGGGGTAGTCTTCAATAATTCTATTTCCATTGAAGGCTCAACAGGTTTAGGCTTAGGGTTCTTATTTTTAGAGGAAACTTTTTGCTTCTAGAAGCATGGTCCTTAACAAAAGGAAAAGGATTGCAATCAATAGGCTCAATCCTAACAATGGAATTTTAAGGTTTTTGGCCACAAGGAGGGTTTGCATTCTCAGGAGGGTTAGCATTGTTCAAAGTAGTATTCTTGGGAGGGATATCATGGCCTAACATAAGAGGGTTTCCATGCAGATTGTTCGAGAGCACATATTTATACAAAGCCATAACAAGGCCTTGATACATGGGAGGGGACGTTCCTTTCTTTATGCTTTGTTGTAGGGATGATAAAAGATAGAAATGAATATTGATTTTCAAATTATGCCTAATATGGTTAAGAATAGGGAAACAATAAGCATACATAGTCATATAGCGACCCTCGAGTGTAAAATAACGCATAACATAGAGGCTTACCACAACATACATCAGAGGGAGATTGAGGTGAGCATACCCATTCTAAAATATATTGAGCTTCCTGATGAGAGCTATTTATGTCTTATTTTATGCCATATTTAAGCCTATTTCATACACCTTCATAATCATTTCCACATACCATTTCTGTTGCATTTTCATACCATTTTAACATTTACGTTGCACATGATTAAATATATATAAGTGATCTTTAATATAGTTTTGAGATAAATATATGGACATTAATTACTGGTTGTGTTTACTAATGAGCATTGTGATTTCTAGCCTTGGAAAATATATATTGTAGATCTTCCTATCACCTTTTGTGTAGGAACCTTCCTATCATTCAACTCTTTCTTCCATCATTGTCACATGGAATCTTGCCACATTGGCTCAATGCAATGACCACATCTACCAAGGACATCGAATTTGTTTTACATGGTTGCATACAACAATGTTCATTTGATTGGATATTTCAAATGTCGATCTTCACCTCAATATTCAACATTATTAGAAGACAATTCTTCTAGCTATGTATGCCTCTTCAACACATGGTCCTCTCTACCAATCATTTTATTACTGCCATGTCAGAAATACTGGGTCCAAATAAGGGGAACTCGTTATTCACTTATTAGCTGGGAAACCAAAATCTACTTGTTTCCTATTTTTCAACTATTGTTGTAACAAGAACATTTTTAATCTATGGCTTGCAAACAAGGATTTACGTGGGCCATTATTGGATGTATGCCAAAAGAAGCGTATTCTATTTTATTATGTTGTTATAGACTTGAGCTATAAATATGATATGTAATATCAGCTCAAGCGAATTCTTGAAAGCAAATTTCTGTACAGGATTTTGTATTGACAATATTATTTTCTGATAAATAAAATCAGTGCTGCATAATTAGTCATGTGTAGAGAAGCTTCTTGTATTTCACCACCCAATAGACTAAGGAGGGGGGCCACTTCTTGGGACATCTAGTGATTTTTAGCTTTCGTAGTTACAGTAAAATGTGTTTATTTCTATTATTTATTTGACGCTGTTTCTGTGTTATCTGCAAGTGTGGTTTGCAGTTCATTTAAATTCTGCAATTCTTATGAGTTGTTGTTGTTCCTGTCGCCATGAAGTGATAGTTCCTATCATCAGAATAAATTTTCATTTTGATTTGTTGTAGGTTTATTTCCATAGCTGTATTCATAACCACTCATCTCACGACTTTCACCCCTTTGATTGGCATATAGCCATGACACCTCTCACAAGCTTACGCCCCCAGATTGACACGTATAGACCAAATTGAAATTCATTATAAAGCGTTAAATCTTTCTTATTATTTTCCCCAGTGTTGGCCTATCACTTCCCTCCTTTCTTAAAGAAACTATCCATAAATATCTGGTATTCTCTATTTCTCTTCTTAACAATCTTCATCCCCTCATTGGCTAATCCTGTAGCCTCCACAATCAACTAAGGTGTAACCACAAAATTAATAGTGTTGATAGACACTTGACTTCCCTACCATGAGTTGATGAATTTAGAGGTCAGAGTGTTATTGTAGCCCCTCATAGCCTAGAAGAAGGACACCAACCCAAATTTTCAAAAAGCTCCCATAGCTCCACATTCTGCTTCAACTGCCATAATTCATTGGCTTTGTTCTTTTCTGAGGACAACCCATACTCATAGAATGTAAGCTACTGTTACCCTTCTTTCTTCCAAAGAACTTATTCAAACATAGAACCGACACCTTAACACTAGTATAGAGAGCTTTATAACTGGTGAACAACAAAGATAAAATGAAACTTTTATCAACAAAACACCAAAATGACAACTGCCAAATAATAATAAAGAAGAGAACAATCCAAAGAGTTTTCAAGTTATGATTGTTTGTAACATCTTTGCTAAGAGTTAAATCATAGTTGCCAAGCCCCTCCTTAAAAAATAGCTATAAAGGATGTAAAACACGTGAGATATGACAAACACACAAGAAAAGATCATTATATCACAATGTAAGCTAGCATTTTTATACAAATAACTCTTAATAATAACACCTTCATTAATGTCATCATCATTAATAATATCAACTCAATTATTCATCATCTGCACAATGCGATCCCTTTTTGATTTTCCTTGATTAAACACCATATTAACATCCATTGTAATATCTCCTTTAATCCATAAATCTCCCATTGTCACTTGATATAAGATTAAATGATGACTCATATTTCTCCTTAATAATTATTTCTTTGATATGACTTGACATAGAGGAAAACTCCCAATACACCTAGTTTTGATTCTTTAGTGCTTTGTTGGCAACTGTGTTAGCAACACAATTCCTGTCCCTATACAAATGCTAGACTCTATACTGAAGGAAGGTCCTTATAATTCTTTTCTCTCATTCATCACATCTCTAACCTCCCATGGAACATCTGCTTCCCTTTAAAATTATCAATTATTAATTTTGAATTACCTTCAATGATAACTTTAGTGAAACTAAGACCCTTCATTATTTTTAAACCACCCTAAACAACCATGGATTTGACAACATTATAATAACAAAATCTAATATTTTTACCATAACCTTCTATTAATTTTCCTTGATGGTTTCTTATAATACCCCCAGCTCTAGCTAAACCATGATTCCCCTTTGAGCATCCATGAAAAGTACATTTAACCCAACCAACCTTAGGTGGAAACTAGATCATGTTTTTTCTAATGAGATATTTGACCCAATTGATTTTAGTTAGATCCTATTTAAGATCCCATATTTGTTTAATTCTGATCTCTTTGTAAGAAAGCATATGTTTTGTGGAGGCATAAACTCTTGCATTGATGTTTTCCTGTATTTTGTATTTTATAGCCATGAAAAAATATTTACTGCTTTTTGTAGACTCTCTAAAGATCATGTTATTTCTCTCCTTCCATTACCCCCACACAATGAAGGGAGGAACATGTCTCCAAAGATCCACTATAATGTTATGAGAATAAGGACAACCTTACCAACTTTCAAATAACTACTTAATTAAGGAAGGAAAGACCCAATTAGTCATCAACATAGGAAGAAAGTAGGACAAAACCTCAATAGAATAGGAAAAATGGAAAAATAAATGCACTATACTCTCCAAGTTTTCTTTACAGACACAACACCTATTAAAAAATTGAAAACCCCTTTTGTTTAGGTTATCAGTAGTAAGAATGTTCCCATGAACAGTAGCCCACTAGAAACAATTCACTTTAGGGATCAATTTTTTATCCAAACCCGTCTTTAATGAAATTAACTTTGAGGAATCAAAGGATTTTCCATCACTTCATAAGCATATTTCATTGAAAGGCACTCTGAAGAGAGATTAGTTCATATCCACTCATCCTCTCTATCCTTTCAGAGAAAAACATCACCTATGTATTGGTTTAAGGTTAGCAAAGTAGCATCCCAATTTTGTTGTGTTCCCCCTCTTAGTAATCTATCTCCTCTTAATTGATCTATGAAGTTTTTCCAATTAGGCTCCATTCCTTCCCAATTAATATAACCCTCAATCTATTTACCATTAATTATGAGAAGCCTTTATTTTAGTTGAAGGAGGTTATTAATGGAGGAAAGCGGGGCACCATTAAACCAAACTTCATCCCAAAAACTAGTATTCTTTCCATTCCCTATTCTTTTCCTAACCCCAAGTCATAAGACACTTCTGGTTTTCATAAGGTTGTTCCAAAACACAGAGCCATAAGGAAGATCCAAAGCACATAGAAAGCTTCCCTAATCCATGTTTCTTAAATATTTGGCCCTTAAGATTTTGACCCAGTCCTTAACACCTTCAAGAAGGTGCCATCCCATTTTAGCAATAGGAGCTTTATTGAAAAGTCTTAATCTCCTTATACCAAGACCACCAACTTTTTCAGGGGCACACACTTTATCACATCCCACCAAAGCAATTATATTATGCTCTTCAGTCCTTGTCCATAAGAATCTCCTTTGAATATGTTCTATCTTTTCAATAATAAATGTAGGGATATTAAAAAGAGAAAGGTAGTAAACAAGGATGTTCTGTAAAGAAACTTTAAGCAACTGTAATTTCCCTACTTGATTGAG
>VDFB02000008.1:234599597-234638106 GCA_007258455.2 Sequoia sempervirens | reverse complement strand
CCATTCTAACTTCTCATTATCCCACCAAGTCGCTACTTCACCTGAGAGCTGATACATAGCCCATGTTGCCTTAGTCTGTTCAGAAAGGTTATGGAGCCCAAAGTATTTTCCCATCTCTATAATCAAAGCCTCAGCTCCAACTCCAATAGCCTTGCCATCGAACTTGGGTGGTGATACTCTTTTGAGGTCTTTCCCAAGCTCTTCCTTAATTCGTCCTTGTGGACCTGCCCCTGGACCATCGTCTCCTTGATTTCCTTTTGCTTTCCTACGGTCCTGGTCCTCGTGCGCTCAAACTTCTTGCTCTATATGATCCATGTGTGACTCTTGCTAATTCACAGGATCTAGGATTTTCTTAGCCTCTTGTTAGGTCTATTATTAGAACCACTACCACCCCCATCTTTCCTGGTGGTCACCATGTCGCCTCACACTTATCCTGCAACACATTCATGTTTATCACATTTCAACACAAAGTTCTATGAATAAACATTCTTATGCTACATCACATAATTTTTCATATGCATACATCCCTCATTCTAGAAGACATACACATTCATACATAATACACACATTTTAGAGTCCTTCATTGAACACACCAAAAAATAATTATATAATTTTATTTATATTTAAGGTGAGTCAATAGACCCTTATTTACAAGAGGCTTCTTGTTACATCATTCTAATTTCTCGGTGTTAGAAAGAGGACATTCCTTTGGAACCTCATATGAATTTACATCACACTTTACAGAAGAGGATGGTTGAGCACTCAAGCTCCCCTTTTCCTCTTTAGTCAACAAGGGTTCATTGGGTCCACACCCTAGAGGCCAGTCCCAGATTGCGGAAAGCTTTTGATCTTAGGTGTTTGCTTCTCCTCAATCTTCAAGCCTCTCTCTAACTTAAGTCATGTAAGAGATTGAGCTAGAGTTTCATCATCAGGAATTTCTGATTGAACCTTCGTCTTGGTGTTGCCTTCCTTTATGTCATTCTTACATGAGGTTCTAACATTTTTCCTTTTCCTTCATTTTTCCTTTGAACTTCCCATTCCTACATTCAATCTAGGTTCGGTTAATTCTCAAGGCAACCAAATTTTGGGTCAAGGGTCAACTACCCTAGTCAACTATGGTAGACTCAAAGGCCTAGAGTTGAACCCTAAGCTTTGATACCAAATGTAATAACCCATCCTAAATTATTACTTAATTATCATTATTGTATTTGACACATGAATATATTCCAAATTAAAAAGACATAACTAGTGGCTAAAGTCAATCATAGCTACACATGTCCATTTAAAATGAGTCAATGATCCATATATTCACTTCAAAAGTCAAATTTTAATATTAGGTTTGACTTGGATCCTAAGGCCACAAAGTCGTTACATTGTACACTTTACATCAAATACATGAATATATTTCAACAAGTTACATCTTAGACAAAAATTGTAACGTACTAACCCTTCTAAGAAGTAAAAATTTCTAATTTTACACCAAACGAGTAAATAAAACAAGCAACATGCCATTGCAAATAATTTTTTTCTTTTCTTTATTGATAATTTCCAATCAAGATGTAAAACATATACAATATGAATTCCTTTTCATTTCATAAATACATCAATGTAAGAAAGCATACAATTACATACATAGCTCGAGGAGCTTTAGAATAAATAGCTATAAGATGGTCCAGGATCCTTCCTTTCAAATCTTGGTTCTTTTATCGCCTACTATGGAGGAGAAGCATCACTTAGGCACTTATCCACCAACCACATACTCTTATTGCAGTCCCCCGCACATCTATCATTCGATAAATGGCCCTTCCCTTCGATGAAGAGATTGGTAGAGTAACTGATAACGACAACCAACTGAGCATAGTGTTGTGTCCTACATAAATAGAACTTGTAATCCCACAATCTCAAACTAGCATGTAATACTAGATCACGATGAACTAACGGTGTAGTCCCAGTAGTCACACAATCTATAATGGAGTCTCAAACATTACACTACTTTGGAAAAAGTGTTACATTCAGTAAATGACTAAGATTCATCTATCACATACACTACTCAACGCCGATTTGACTTAAGGCTATATTAAGCTACACATAGGTATTGTCCTTCAATGGATATTCTGTCACCCCAAACTAACCTATCACCATTTTAATCTACTTGAAATTAATCTATTTAACAAGTACACAAGCTCCCTCCCATACTGGATTAACTATCCTAGGAGTAACACAAGCTTTCCTAGTTAAATTGATAACTTAGCTGGGTGTACCTCAAGTGACTCTTGCATTCAATCAAACCTAGTATATAATAACTATGATATACACCATTCTCCTTTTATGGAGTTCTTACAAGCACAATATAAAAACAACATAAAAGCTTCAATTCCTTTTTTCAAAGACACTCTCAATTACTTCTATTCCAAATATTGGAAGACATTTCAAGAAAACATAGAAAACATAATAATAACAAGAAGAAGAGATCCTCATGCCTGTTATTGCTTATCCAAATTAATGGAAACAATGCAACCTTCTCCTATAGCAATCAACTTCTCACAAATAGCTTTATCTCACTTGTTGATAGCTTACTTCTCTCAAACAATAATGATACCTCTTACTCACAATAGATCACTGTATTTCTCACTCATAAAAACAAGACAAATATGGCTGGTAATAACTCAGAAGTAATGAACTGCAAAAGACATATAATCACTTGGGAAAGAATGCATCCCTCTCAAGTGAAATGGTTCATCTAGCAATCACAAAGGCTATAGTTTAGGCATGTAAAATGACAACAAGCTTCATGCAAACCAACTCAACAATAAGGTGGTGATAAAATAAGCTTAGGCTCAACAAAACCTCCTATAGATCGACTTACATCTTTGACAACGATTCAAAGACCAATTCAAAATGCACATGGAGAATTCAAATTATACTCTAGCAAAGACGTCTATAGGAAATTGTTTCAAGAGGTGTCATCAAAGCCTCTCTTCTAATATCAGGTTGGTGCGGTTTCAGAAAGAGTGAAAAAGTCAATAATAAATTTGCAACACTTAGCATGTATCAAATGAATTAAAGGGATGAGTCGATTTAACCAATTAAAGACGTTGGACAAAGTCCATGTTACTCTTTTTCATTATGTCGACCAAGTCAAAGTTAATAGTTAAAACGTATTCATACGTTTTCACATACGTGACATTACGGGTGAAATGTGGCTTTACTTACATAGTTGTAAGCATTTCCAACTTGACTTCCAATTTCATGGTCGTTGATGACTATTATCAACCTTTATTGCCATGGTCATTAATGTCTAAAGTAGCCTTTATAAATCCACTTCTTATTGAATAAGAATTAGTCGAATTCTAATAACATAAAAATAATATGTTAAATATATATTATTATATATAGTATATATTATATACATACATATATATTTAAATACCTTAACATATTTATATATATATATATGTGTATGTATATATATATATATATCTCAATGTATATATATAATTATTTAATATATATTTACATATAATATATATAGAGATATATATATTGTAAGCCAATAGTGTGAGCATACATCCGATATATATATATATAAAAGAGTATAGGAAATATAGTATATAATAAACACATTATACTGTATAAATGTATATGCCTCTATGTACACGTATATATAGGTATATTATATTGATGCATCTGTATGAGCATGTCCTTTTGCCAACGTACACTTGTATCAATATACATATACATATGGATATGTGTATATCCTATACACACACACACATATAAGTTCACATTTGATTCATATATAGCCAATCACAATTACTATCATATTGATAAGTGTTTACGTGTGGTACATCTATACATGTGCATATACTTGTCGTTGGATCCTATTGACATGCATGTGCATATATATACATATACTCCACGTATGTCCTGCTTGTCAATATAATAGCAATAGTACAAGAAAGATCTCAAAAGCTCAAATAGATAAACATCACCCGAAAATGCATGTAGTAGTAACTAGACTCTCAAATGTGAACTTACTAGCTAAGGATGACTTACCTATTACCCAAAATTGACTCAATTCAATCATTCTAATGTGGTGTGTGTATGCTCAGATCTAGTTTACTTTTACTGGTTACTCAATCAAGATCTTCTCCTGAGTGATACTTCCCCTCCTCTTGGAGGAATGGAACACGTACCTGCATCCACTAACACATGCACATGGCAGTCAATTGTTCATAGCATATGTAGTATACATAAACATCTCCAAAGTTAGAATAATTATAATTCAATAACCTTTCATTCACACAAATGTAGTATTTCACCATGAATAACATCAATTAAGACAACATCAAATGAGATAACATTCATATTGACAAGAAGGTATAAGCACATTTTATTCATCTCAGAATTCACATTACATCCATATTTACCCTATGCAATAATAGTAAATAATAACTATATAATTGGGGTGTAACATACTTCCCCCCTTATGAATCATCGTCCCGATGACCTAAGGTATTATTCAAAACATAACAACTAGCATTACATTATTCAACATTCTCAAAAGCATCGAGAATATCAAGAAATTTCTGTTGAATTTTTGCATAGTCGTCCCAAGTAGCTGAGTCTTCCACGTACTAGTCCCACTAGACTTTGCACTACAAGACCTCTCTGTTACGCAAGCATATCTTACATGTTCCTAGCACCTTGACGGGCTTGAGAGTTACTACTCTGGGGTCCCTTACTTGTAAAGCAGTCCAATCAATTACATGATTATCCCTTGGTATATACTCTTTAAGGTAGGAGACATGGAAGACATTATGCATTATGGAAAGAGCTAGTGGAAATGCAATCCGATAGGCTACTGGATTCACTTCCTCTAGAATCTCAAAAGGTCCAACATAACGTGGGGCTAACTTAGAATACTTTCCAAATTTAATGGATCTATTGTGAGGTTTCACTCTCAACAATACTTTGTCACCTAAGGAAAAATTATGGGGTACTCTCTTAGCATTAGTGTAACTTTTTGTTGATTGTTGGCTTCAACTAACCTTTGCTTAATAATATTAATTTGTTCATCCATTTCAGTCAACATTTCTGGCCCAAGACTCACTCGATCCTCAAGTTTATCCCAACTTATAGGAGTTCGACACTTTCGACCATACAAAGCCCCGAAAGGAGTCATCTTAATTGTAGAATGATATGAATTATTGTAAGGAAATTCAACTAAGGGTAAGTAATCTTCCCACTTGTACTGTTGATCCATGCAATACATCCTAAGTAGATCCTCCAACACTTGGTTTACCCTTTCTATTTTTTCATCTGTTTCTGGATGATATGTTGAGCTTATATTCAATTGAGTCCCTAGTGTAGAAAACAAAGTTTTCCATAACCTAGAAGTGACTTGTGCATCCCTATTTGAAATAATCTTTTTAGGAATCCCATGCAATCTAAACACTTCATGCACAAATTTTCTTGCTATGACAGGTGCTCCATTAGTTAGGTTCCTTGGTATAAAATGTGCCACTTTCATAAGCTTATCTACAACCACCAGTATGGTATTATGCTTATTCCTTGACATAGGCAATCCTTGCACAAAGTCCATACTTATGAATTGTCATTTCCTCTCTGGTATATCGTGTGGGTATAACAAGCCTGCAGGATGATGATGCTCAATTTTCACCCTTTGACACTCAAGAAACCTAGCCACAAAATTAGCAGCATCTCCTTTCATTCCCTTCCAGAAGTATAATGGTTTTACATTAGCCATCATTTTTGTCACTCCACGATGTCTGAAATATGGTGCTTCATGTATTTCCTTCCATACCAAATTTCTCAATTCCTTTACATTAGGTACATACATTCTACCTATGTATCTAAGTAATCCATTAGGTTCAAATTGAAAACCTTCATACCTAGAATCTTGAGGATTATCCATGAGTGCTTGCTTAATTTGCAAATAATACCATCCTCCTTGTACTTTTGGAGTACTTGCCCCTTGAAATCAGTTTGGATTGTTACTATTGAAGCAATGTGTCGTCTTTGACTTAATGTGTCGGCAACCCAATTTTCCTTTCCCTTAATATAACTAATAGTAAAATCATAGTCATCTATCAACTCTAACCATCTTCTTTGTCTTGCATTCAAATTAGGTTGAGTAAAAAGGTACTTTAACCCATTATGGTTAGTTTTCAACTCAAAGGGTTTTCCTAGCAAATAGTGCCTCCACATTTGTAATGCATGAACTACAATTGCCAACTCTAAATCATGCAATGCATAATTCATCTCATATGATTTCAGATTTCTAGATTCATAGGAAATTACATGCCCATCTTGCATCAGCATGCCTCCTCACCCTTCTTTGCATGCATTCATGATAATCGTAAAGTTACCTTCAGGATCTGGTACTTTTAAGATCAGTGCAATGGTTAATTTCTCCTTGAGTAGGTCAAAAGCTTCTTGAAACTTCTCATTCCATTCCAATCTCTTTCCTTTCTTTTGTAAAGAGTAATTGGAAAAATAATCTTAGAAAAGTTTACGACAAACTTCCTATAATATCCTGCCAAACCCATGAAAATTCTTACCTCTGATACATTCTTAGGTATAGGCCACTCAATTACTGCTTTGATCTTCATTGGATCTACAACAATTCCATCTGCCGAAATCACATGGCCCAGATAATGCACCCTCCTTTGGAAGAATGGACACTTGGAAAGTTTACCATACAACCTATGTTCTCTCAAACATTGTAGGACCATTTCTAAATGCTTGCAATGTTCTTCCTCATTTCTAGAATAAATCAAAATATCATCTTGAAAAACTAGTACAAAATTTTCAAGGCAATCCCTAAACACACTATTCATTAGGTTCATGAATGCTGCAGGTGCATTTGTTAAACCAAAAGGTAAAACAATGAACTCATAGTGTCCATATCTGGTTTTGAATACAGTTTTAAAGATATCTTCATCTTTAACCCTCAATTGGTGATATCTAGATCTAAGATCTATTTTAGAGAATACAGTGACACCTCTCATTTGATCAAAAATATTGTCAATGCATGGCAACATATACTTGTTCTTAACCATAGCTTTGTTAAGCATACGATAGTCGATGCACAAACACAATGTACCATCCTTCTTATTAACAAAGATGATTGGTGCTCTCCAAGGTGAAACACTTGGTCTTATCAGTCCTTTCAACAATAATTCATCCAATTGTATCTTAAGTTCCATAAGTTCAATGGTTGTCATCCTATAGGGTACCTTAGAAATAGGTTTTGACCCCGGAACTATATCAATAGAGAAATCAAATATTCTTTTCGGAGGTAACCTGGTAAATCATCTAGAAACACATCCAAAAATTTCCTCAAAATTGGGTACTCCATATTTGATTTTCCAGTTTCATCTATTTCTCCATCTTCTAGTTCCTACAAACTATAGTACTCGAAATCACCACTATCCTTCCCAAGTTCTTCAATCTTTACGGAAAAGAGTTTACACCCTTTCTTCTTAGCTCTTATAAGTTGCATTGTCATAATTTGTCGAATCCTGACCTCTCTAGGTATTCCTTGGAATTTAACTTGATTTCCAAAATCATCTAGGAATTCTATAATCTTTGCATGGCAGTCTACTATAGCCTTATGTTTCCACAACCAATTCATTCCTAGGATAACATCATATGATCCTAGAGGTGCGACATAAAGGTTAACTTATGTATTAAAACTAGGAAGTTCTATCCTAGCCTTGAATAGACATTGACCCACCTTTGCTCTTGTCTGGTTTGCATACTCTACATCCCAAGACATTGCCATGTGTCCCGCCTTCCTAGATAATTGTTTAGATATTATAGGTGAAATGAAATTCTCAGTTGCACTAGTATCAATGAAAACATAAATAGGTAAGCCAAATAAAATACCTGATGTTTCAATTGGAGTTATTTGGTAATCTTCTTGTTGATTGTCCATAGCCACATGTATCCTTTGTTGAAACATTTCCTACTGGGTGGGTAATGAATTACCATATGGTTGTGATGTAGAAGTTTTATTGGAATATTCACTTGCATAGTGATCCCCTCTGCATATAAAAAATCCCAAAAATAGTTCTCTTTTCCCTATGGTTTCTCCAGACTTGTTGGTATTACCCATCCTAGAATCATTCCTTTTTTGATCTCTTTTCCATTATTACAAAATATTTTCCCTTTTTGCCTTTGAAAATTTTGGGTAGATTCCTTCTTTGGAACTATCTTGTTAGGTACTTCCACATCTTTCTTTTGCTCTTTTCTTTCTTGTCAAGTGGAATTAGCTTTAAGCTTTTGTTCCTGCTTAATTGCTTTTTCATATACAAGATCCATTGTTGTTGGACCATGCATATCCACTTCCCCTCCAATCTGACTATTTAGTCCCATTATAAATTTCCTAATACGGAAATGCTCATCCTTGTGATATATGGGAACATAACGTAGAAGTCAGGTAAACTTCTCCCAGTATTCATTGAATGTCATGTTACGTTGTATCAAAGCCTAGAAATCTGAGAGTTTCTGGTCATAGAAAAGTTTTGGTAACCATCTTTTGTGGAAAATCTCCACAAATTCTCCCAAAGTTAATTTCCATGTGTTAATGTCAAGTTCCAACATCTTGTTCATCCACGAGTTAGAGGCTTCTCCCGCTAACTGATACGCACCCCATGCAGCTTTAGTAACCTCATCATAGTTTCGTATTTCAAATACTTTTCCATTTGAACAAGCCATACTTCAGCCTCATCACCTCCAATACTTCCATCAAACTTGGGTGGAATCATCTTCTTCATGTCCCTCGAAAGTTCAGAATACATAATCTTCTTATTCCTTTCAATAGATGGTGTAGGTGATTTTTCCTTCTTATGATTATGGTTTTCACCATGCCCATGGGAAGAAATTTCTCCCTCATGATCATTAATGGGTACTTTCTTTTCTACCCTATCCTTAAATCTTTCTTGTTCAAGGTTAGCCAACCTTGCCACGATTTGGTCAAGCCTAACCTCTACTCTAGTGGTTCCTTGTCCAACTTCCTGACTTCCACCGAGATTAGTTTGTGTCCTCATATATGTCTTCACCATGCTTATGTAATTGGTTTTTTTTCTTGAATGTTTATCCATGTTAGACTAAGTTATGTTATCAATTATCTTATGGAAATATAACATTCATATGCACACACAAGAATTCCATATAAGATTAAGCACATGCTTTTTGATAAACACATAATTTTATTCTTTTCTTGAGGATTTCAATATCCTTTTGATTACATGGAATGACTTTAGATAGTCAAGTGGAGAGTATCCTTTAGATTCACTCTCGGACACATAACTTAAAGGAGTATAACCTATAAACTGAGAAAATTGTTGTTCCCTATCTTTTTGTTCATCTGTCATATGTTTGTACCTATCCCAAAAAGGATAATAACCTTCAGATTTATTATCTGATACATAGTTATGAGAAGCAATGTCAATATGGTGCTCATCAACAATGTAGTCTACACTTTTCACAAACATTTGTTCATGAGACCATTTCTTGTTTGGCGGTGTCCTTGGTACATATCCCTTAGACTCTTTACTTGAATAATTTGCTATTTCTTCAGCCAGTGGTAGAACCCTAGGACCCCTAAAGATGAATGCAGGACTAACACTTTCTTCTAAAGGAATATCCCTGGAAAGTGGTAATGACTTAAAATTTTCTAGTGAGATGGTTGGTAGGTAATTGTACATAGCCTCCATCTTCATCTTCCCCTTCACATCACTGATCCGAGAAAGTGTGTGACTAAAATTTTTGGTGTCACTCAACCAGATAGCATTATCATAGTTGGTTCCTTCTATGGTTCTAACGATGGATTCTTTTTCATTCTTGGCCTTGAGTAGCGCTTGTTTCTGATTACTGACTTTCGAGCCATTAATTTGAGACGCACCATCCTGACATAAGAATTTTCACAACATTAGATAATGTTGGATAGAAAAATGATGAGCTCATAGGTTCGAGAGTTAAAGCTAGTAGCTCTGATATCACATGTAACGTACTAACCCTTCTAAGAAGTAAAAAATTCTAATTTTACACCAAATAAGTAAATAAAACAAGCAACATGCCATTGTGAATAATTTTTTTTCTTTTCTTTATTGATAATTTCCAATCAAGATGTAAAACATATACAATATGAATTCCTTTTCATTTCATAAATACATCAATGTAAGAAAGCATACAATTACATACATAGCTCAAAGAGCTTTAGAAAAAATAGTTGTAAGATGGTCCAGGATCCTTCCTTTCAAATATTGGTTCTTCTGTTGCTTGCTATGAAGGAGAAGAATCACTCAGGCGCTTTTTTGCCAATGACAGACTCTTAATGCGGTCCCACGCACATCTTTCATTCAATAGATGGCCCTTCGCTTCAATGAAGAGATTGGTAGAGTAACTGGTAATGATAACCAACTGAGCATAGTGTTGTGTCGTACATAACTAGAACTTGTAATCCCATAATCTCAAACTAGCATGTAATACTAGATCACGGTGAACTGACAGTGTAGTCTCGGTAGTCACACAATCTATAGTGGAGTCTCAGAAATTACTCTACTTTGGCCAAAGTGTTACATTCAGTAAAAAACTAAGAATCTTCTATCACATACACTACTCAGGGCTGATTTGACTTAAGGCTATCTTAAGCTACACATAGGTATTATCCTTCAATGGATATTCTGTCACCCTAGACTATCCTATCACCATTTTAATCTACCTGAAATGAGTCTATTTAACAAGTACACAAGCTACCTCCCATACTAGATTGACTATCCTAAGAGTAACACAAGCTTTCCTAGTTAAATCAATAACTTAGTTAGGTGTACCTCAAGTGACTCTTGCATTCAATCAAGCCTAGTATATAATAACTATGATATACACCATTCTCCTATTATGGAGTTCTTATAAGCACAATATAAAAACAACATAAAAGCTTCAACTCCCTTTTTCAAAGACACTCTCAATTACTTCTATTCCAAATACTGAAAGAAATTTCAAGTAAACATAGAAAACATAATAATAACAAGAAGAAGAGATCCTCATGCCTGCTATCGCTTATCCAAATTAATGGTAGCAATGCAACCTTCTCCTACAAAAATGAGCTTCTCACAAACAACTTTATCTCACTTTTTGATAGCTTACTTCTCTCAAACAATAATGATACCTCTTACTCACAATAGATCACTTATTTCTCACTCATAAAAACAAGACAAATATGGCTGGTAATAACTTAGAAGTAATGAACTGCAAAAGACGTATAATCTCTTGGGAAAGAATGCATCCCTCTCAAGTGAAATGGTTCAGCTATTTATAGAGCAACCAAGCAATCACAAAGACTATAGTTTAGGCATGTAAAATGACAACAAGCTTCATGCAAAGCAACTCAACAATAAGGTGGTGATAAAATAAGCTCAGGCTCAACA
This sequence comes from Sequoia sempervirens, assembly GCA_007258455.2. Lineage (NCBI taxonomy): Eukaryota > Viridiplantae > Streptophyta > Pinopsida > Cupressales > Cupressaceae > Sequoia > Sequoia sempervirens. The sequence continues at coordinate 234,626,647 of VDFB02000008.1, read as the reverse complement.
AAACCTCCTACAGATTGACTTACATCTTTGACAACAATTCAAAGACCAATTCAAAATGCACATTAATAATTCAAATTATACTCCAACAAAGATGTCTATAGGAAATAATTTCAAGAGGTGGCGCAAAATCCTCTCTTATAATATCAAGTTGGCACAGTTTTAGAAAGAGTGAAACAGTCAATAATAAATCTACAACACTTAGCATGTATCGACTAAATTAAAGGGATGAGTCAATTTAACCAATTAAAGATGTGTGACAAAGTCCACGTTACTCTTTTTCATTGCGTCAACCAAGTCAAAGTTAACAGTTAAAATATATTCATATATTTTCACATATGTGACATCGCGGGTGAAACGCGGCTTTGCTTACACAACCATAAGCATTTCCAATCGACTTCCAATTTCATAGTCGTTGATGACTATTATCGACCTTTATTTCCATGGTCATTAACATCTAAAGTAGCCTTTATAAATCAACTTCTTATTGAATAAGAATTAGTCAAATTCTAATAACATGAAAATAATAAGTTAAATATATATATATATATATATAGTATATATTATATCCAATATATATATATTTAAATACCTTAACATATATATATATATATATATGTATGTACATATATATCTCAATATATATATATGTATAATCATTTAATATATATTTACATATAATATATATCATAGATATATAAATCGTAAGCCAATAGTGTCAACATGCATTCGATACACACACACACATTTATAAGAGTACATGCAATATAGTATATAATAAACACATTATACTGGATGTATGCATATATATATGTATAAATGTATTTGCCTCTATGTACACGTATATATAGGTTTATTATATCGATGCATATGTATTAGCATGTCCTTTTGCCAACGTACGCTTGTATTGATATACATATACATATACATATGGATATGTGTATATACTATACATATATATATATATGTATATATATATATATATGTATGTATATGTATATATATATATATATATGTTCACATCTGATTCATATACAACCAATCACAATTACTATCATATTGATAAGTGTTTACATGTGGTACATCTATACATGTGCATATACTTGTCATTGGATCCTATTGATATGCATGTGCATATATATACATATACTCCATGTACATCCCGATTGTCAATATAATAACAATAGTACAAGAAAGATCTCAAAAGTTCAAATAGATAAACATCACTCGAAAATGCATGTAGTAGTAACTAGACTCTCAAATGCGAACTTACTAGCTAAGGATGACTTACCTATTACCCAAAATTGACTCAATTCAATCATTCTAATGTGGTGTGTTAGTGAGACCAAATGGCATCACTAAGAACTCATAGTGTTCGTAGTGGAATTTGAATGTTGTATTATGGATATCCTCCTCATGAACATGGATTTGATGGTATCCTGATCGAAGATCAACCTTCAAAAAATACACTGCCCCATGGAGCTCGTCTAGTAACTCATCTATGCGCAAAATCATATTCCTGTTCTTAATTGTTTTCTTATTGAGTACACAATAGTCAATGCACATGCGCATAGTGCCATCCTTCTTCTTCACCAACATCATGGAAGAAGCGAAGGGGCTAGAACTAGGCTTGATGAATGCCATGTCCAATAACTCTTGGATGGTCTTATCTATCTCTTCCTTATATGCTTTAGGATGATGATAAGGGACAATAATCATGGGCTTGGCACCCTCCTCTAGCTCTATCACATGCTCAAACCCATGGTCAGGAGGTCTACCAGAAGGAAGGTCTCCAAACACCATGCCGTTCCCATCCAACATTGTATGGATATCTACAGGAAATGTTGGTCTATCATCTAAAGAAGGTGATTTGGAAGAAATGAAACACTATGTCACCCAAGGAACATCCCCATGCCTAAAAAATAGACTCCATCCTATGTGCTGAAACTACCATGGGTCCGCCATCTGAGAGAGCCTTTAGCAGAACCTTCTTATCACCAAATATAAATTCTAGCTCCATCCTCTTAAAATATTATATGTACCTGCCAAGTGACTGTAACCATTGGATGCCTAACATCGCATCAATGTCACTTAGACCCGCCACATAAAAATCATCGGTCAAGGTGTAATCTCCTAATTGTATACTAAGTTGCGACACTACCCTAGTGCACCTCATGAAAATTCATCTGCTACTGTCACACTGAAACCAGGAAAATCCTCCGCCTACAATCCCCGCTTAGCAACTAGTCCCTCATCAATAAAATTGTGCATGACACCATTTTCAACAAGGCAAGTCACACGTTATCCATTAATCACTCCCTTCAAACATATGGGATGGTATCTAGGGACTCTTGAAAGGGTGGCAATGCCAGGCTTGGGTGCATCCAATGTGTCACCCACTCCAAGGTCCACTTATGAGGCCTCCCATAAATCCTCACCATCACTGCCCTCTGAATCTGTATCCTGTATATGCTCATCATCCACATCAGACACAACCTTAATGAGATGTGCCTTGCCTTTCCCAAGACATCAGTGTTTGGGCTACCAAGGCTCCTTACATGTGAAGCATAACTTCTTCCTTCTCAACTCATTACGTGTCTCTTGATCCATCCCAAGATACTCCTTTGCTATGTTGAAGATCTCTAGAAAGGCTTGGAGCCCTTGGAAAAATTATTATTCGGTTGATAAGAAGTAGGAGGTGGTGAAGTATCAAGGTCTAGGGAAATCTGAATAACCTCCTATAAAGTCTTAGGCTTAAGAGCCTTGACAAAACCTCATAACCTGTCATGTAAACCCTCTATGAAAAGCATCACCACATGTATATTTGGCATCTCAGGAACCATGACAACAATGCATTGAAACTCATTAATGTAAGTTTCAACATGTCTAGTCTAAAGCAACAATGCTAAATCCCTATAGTACAACTCAACATCCTTATGATCAAATATGGCAATCAACCACTCAGTGAACTCCCTATAAGAATGAATAAGTCTATGGTTTTGGGTAGCCAAACCATGATTCCACCAATCATAAGCCATGCCCTCTAAGTGTAGTACTACAAACAAGATGGCCTCATCCTTAGGCATCAGCTTAAGTGAAAGGTAGATTTCAAGCTTGTGCACCCAAGCTCAAGCAGTGATCTTCTCGCTACCATCAAAGGAAGATATAGTGAGCTTGCTAGTAGCTCGATGGAGGTCACCATTATGTTGTTGTCTAGGCCCCCTATCACCACGATTCCTCATGCTATCTCTACACTATGAACAATACTAAGGTAGAGGGAAGGCATCCCTAACATGCTTTGGGAGATGTGCCCACTCATCACTCACTGCCATAACAGTATCCTAAAACTCCACTCCCTCAAGTGGGTCAACTGGTGGTGGCTCATCTCTAGGAGGAAAATGGACCTGCATGGGCCTATCTGTTGTGCATGTATGAGTCCTATCATGCCTTAGAGAGCCAAGAGTATTGTCCCTCGATGAGGGAGCCCTGCTACTCCCTCGGCTACCTATAACTATAACAGACCTATCTACCCTGTCATGTCTGTCATGTCTACCACGCCTATCCCTAGGCTGACCCAAATCTATCATGTCCAGGGTATTCTGAAATTTGTCTAAAGCCTAAACAATCAGTGGTTGTGTATTAAAAAAAGTTCTGAATAACTCATGATCAAGATCTTCTTATGGATTATGTCTCTCCCTCTAATGGGGACTTCTACTACCATCATGGGTATCTCTCATAGCTGCACCCGAAATGCTAGTGTCAACCCAAAATTGTCTGTGTGCTCTCTTGCGGGTGTAATATCTATGTGGCCCGACCTCTCTAGGATGCATAAGACTTCATGGAGTGCCCATAGGCTGGCAAGATCGTGCCTCTAATACCACTGAAAGATTCCTAACTTGATCTGATCTGATTTTTTTGAGTTTGTCTTTTCAAGAAGTCTTTGACCAACATATAGGAGATGTTTTTGTTTTGTTTGCTTTTGCATTTTTCCTAATTTTTTGGTTTTTTTTTGAGTTTTATGCCAATAACATGACATATACAATTGTTTGAAATCGAATATAAGAGAAGTATACAATAGTTCTATTACTAAAATACTGTAATTACATAAATATGGGCTAAATGCAACATACCCATTCATCCATAGACCTAGAAATGAACTTTTACAAGGCTAGAATAAAATTCTCAGGTCTAAAATAACAATTTTGAACTCTCCTAGCTCTGAATAAGACTCCATAATTTGGTTCCAGGTGTGAGGTGAGTTTTGCTACTGCTGTAGGTGAATTTTCAGCTCCAAATCTTCAAAAAATCCACTTGGCACCTAGGGTTTGAATCCCAAATTCCCAATGGAGGTGCGATTGACTGTATGACTCTTGTAGGAAGGTAGAAATGCCCTCAAAGAGGTTTGATATGAAATATGATATAAATTTTTTCCCCTCCAATTGATTGATCTACAATATTATTCCTAAATACTTGCTGCGAAACTGATAAGAAACCTTTTCTATGATGTTTTTATCCTCTAGAATGTTGGAGCTACGTCCAACACTCCCTTCTCCCAAGATTTTTCATTCCTCGAAGGCCAAATCTGCATGTAGAAACCCTCCTTGAGCTCCAATCTGCAAGCTGCTCTAAGAAATATGAACTTATGATAGGTCAAATGGCCACCTCAAACTCATTTTATAACCTTTTACTATTCCCTCAAGGAGGTTGCCCCTTTTTAGGGTTTTTGACTTAGCCACATGAATAATTTTTAGTAATTTTAATAAAAATTACTTGTCTCCTCATGCTAGGTGTGGCTTTTCAATAAGCCCCCCTTTTTGATCACTTAAGTTGTTTTTAAAAGCCTCAAGTTATGTCTCTAGGCATCATGACATAAGGGGGTGAACTTTTCACTATTCATCCTTCTAATTCTCTATTACTATTCACCCCTTTACTATTCCATTAGAGACAACTTAAATATTTCCAAATTATTCCTAAATTCATCCTTTGAACTCCAACTAATGGCTTGAAAAGCACCAAGCAAGGCTCTATAATCCCCGGATTGGGTCCCCTAACCATATTGCTGACCTACGGTAACCCTAGTAGTAGGCTAACCTCTGCTTAGATATGAGTTGCCTAAGGAAGGGACATTACAATATGTATATATGTATATATGTATATATATGTAAACATATATATACATACATATATACATATATATATCTATACATATATATATGTATATATACATATATGTATATATAAGTATATATACATATATGTATACATATATATATACATATATATATATACATGTATACATACATGTATGTATACATATATGTATACATACATGTATGTATATATACATATGTATATATATATATGTATACATATATGTATATATATACATATATATGTATGTATGTATGTATTCACATTTATTTACATACATGCATATATTTACATTCATGTATAAATTATTTGTTTGGGAGAGCTTATGTTCCATATGCCATCTTTTAAATTAAGGAACTTTAATTTCATCTCGAGCATCCATATATATAAACTAAAAGGAAGTTTCTTTTCACTTAATTTTCACATAATGAAATCTATTATCCTTTTTAATCATTCTTTTCAATACTTTCGTTTTCTTCAAAACCTAGAGTTTGAGTAGACAATTTAATCTACAAGACATTCATTTTCAATCACTTAAACAATTCAAGTCATGAAATTACATTTTTCTATATATGCAAAATAGTTCAAATGCAAGTCATCATGTCATTTGTGGTGTGTGCACCCGGATTCCAACTGGCTTACCATTCAATTCAGCTAAACAATCCTACTTCAACCGTGTTCCCATCCTTCAACTTGTCACCCCTACAACTGCACACACTTGTACTTGCAAGTTTATCAGTAACGTTCAATTCTTGAAAACATATAAGATAATTTTCGAAAGTTTAAAAAGTCAACATTAGTCAACTTCTTTCATTCAATTTTTTGAAAATTCCAAAATTTTCATTTAATATATATTGAATTTCTTCAATATTTCAATTTATCATAATATAATAAATATGCAATAAAATTGGGTTATGACACATCAAGGATACATGGAAGTGATGTTTGACAACCTAAACATTTTATATTTAATTATTAAATGCTCTCACCTTAGGGTTAGGTTTTCCTTTTCGGTGTTGATCTCCTTTTTAAGGATTGATCTCTTGTATTGTAATTAATTCTTGATTCATTTTTTTCCTCTGATAATAGATCTTGCACTTTGTCAGAGCCAAAACCCTCGTCTTCGTTCTCTCTCTTTCTCTGTGACAGGTTTCTTGCATGCAGGTTTCTTTGGGTTCTGTGGATTTGTATTTCTCAAATCCTACATGGTATCATGAAGAAGTTGAGAAAGCCAACTTCACGCACTCAAGATCACTCGCATGCAAATAACATCCGACGTAAAGAGAGATGGAGACAAACAAGCAAGGGTGCTCTGAAAGCTGAAAAATGTATTCATCCGAGAGAGATAAATTACAATGATGAATCCTTATAAAAGGATATTGTGCAACTCTAAAAGAAACCCTAATAGGTAGACATTTAATAATTAATATAATTATTAAATGTCACAAAATGCAACTAAAGTGAAATCTTAAGAGGAATAAAGGTAATTTAATCAACATGATTAAATTAAAACCTTTACTCTAACACCCCCCCTTAAGATGAGCAAAAGTGCAGTTACAAACATGTGCAAGAAAGCAAAGGTAACTACATGCAAGAAAGTAAACTTGGGTCCCGGCAACAAGGCCTGATCAGGTACCCAATTACAACCAAATCTCTGTAAAGTGGAGAAATAGAGAAAACCTCATGGGAAAAACTCTACTCCAAAAGAGATGAAAGAAATAAATGCACTAATAATAGAAGGATAGGAGGTGGATAACATAAGACCCCCCATAGACAGCTTCTATCATATAAGTACATGTACAATGATCTCCATAGGAGAAAAAGAAAGAGACTAGAAGGCCCCCCCACAATGAAGAAACTCCTGTCGCACATATGGATGCCTGAGGTAGAATCCAGAAAGAGATCCTGAAGCGGCATATAATATTCCTCCCCTTGGGAAGAAATGGATCCAAAGGACAAAGATGAAGAAACCCTGTGAAGAGAGAAGAATCAATCTGTCTCAAGATGTGTGCCATAATAGGATGCTGAAGAATCTCTCTGTCTGAACTAAACAAAAGATGTCAAATCCAAACTGAACTGAAGACTCAAAACCCAACCTCGAGATGATGAATGAAGGTGGGCTAGCAGCTGGAATAGGCTGCCAACAGAGGAGCTGAAAATCCTCAAAGTAATCCTCCAGGATCTGCAATATAGGACTCTACAAACAAAGACGAAATGCCTGCAAGATAAGAATCCCAAGTAGCCATGTCAGAAAGATGTATGATGTCCTGCTTAGCTGAATCAATAGGAGCCAAAGAAGAGGCAATATCAAACTGATCAGAAACAACAGGAGAAGATGTTGATGCATGTATAATCTCAGTCTGAAGAGTAGGAACTATGAGACAATCCTCTGATTCATCAGAATATATAAGGGTGTCTAAATACTGAAGTTCCTTTAAAGTATCATGATCAAATGGTGCATTCTCTCTCCAACCAATGGGTACAAGACAATCTGAAGCAGGATCCTCTGGGAATGGAGAAAGACTAGGGTCTCCATAGATCTCCCAAAGACGTGTCCAAAGTGAGTGAGGACAATCAATGCCCGATATAGCCCACACAGTGTCAAAATCAACACTAGACAAAATAACTCCTACTATGTGATTTCTAATGATATCCCAAGCTAGTTTTCCCTCTAAAGTTGCTGGTTCAGGTATGAGATCATACAAATAAGGCAACAAATTTAGCCACCTACAATGTGTAAGTATACCCTTTGCCCATGACTCATAATTACCCCGTTCCAGAAATACAACTGAAGGGTGAGTAGAAAAACCCATGATAACTCTTCAAATTAAAAATCTGAGACTAACTGACCTCAATACTGATAAATCAGATCAACATATGCCATCCCATGCAAACAAATCATTTCCAAGTGCTGAAACATCCAAGTAACTAACAGATGTGTGAAAACACAAAATACTGAATAAAAGGTACCTGGTGTAGATTCTGGAAAAATAAATGATAGATCTGGAAAGAACACAGAAACCCCTTTCCAACGCCTATTTTTTTGCAAAAAACGGAGTTCGGACGCAAAAGATACGCCCCCGGGAGTGAAAAACACTTGATCTGACTTTTACTAAGGAATACAGCATCAAAATGGAAAAATCAGGAAATCAGACCTGATCCATCAGAACGGCACCAGAAGCATCTTTCCAACGGTATCTCATTTTAAAAAAATGGAGATCATACACCCATTTTATACCCGATTTTGTGAAGGTAGCTGAAAAGCATAAGTAGGTCCTCCAAATGCCCTGGGGGCTAAAAAAAAATAGCCCCTGGTCGCCTGGGCGGACCAGGGGGCAGAGGCAACCGGCGGAGCCCCTAGTCACAGATGTGACCGCTGGAGGGGCTGGCGAAGTGGTCGGGGCAGCTCGGGGAGCGCAGCACCCGGTTCCAAATATGACCGCGGGTGTGTGGAGGGAGCCCGCGGGGGCTAAACTGTGAGGACCGGCGGTGGCGGGCAGTAGAGCGCCGACTGAGCGGCGGTTGAGCGGAGGTTGCTGGGTGGCTGGAGGCCGCTCGGCGGAGGAGCGGTGTCGTTTGGGAGGCCGCCGGGCGGAGCTGGCGGCGGTGGTGACTTTTTACACGGGCAGCGCCCGAAAATTAAAATTAGTTTTTAAAAGTACAAAATAAACCAGCCACCGAATCGTGCACGGGGCGATACGACCCTTAGGTAAAAAATTTTGCCTCCCGGATCAAGCTATACCCAAATAGGTGAGCCATATAGCAGAAAATATGGGTTTTAGCCGCTCTGAATCAAGTGAGGAGTCCGTTTGGGCCCAAAATGCACCCAAAAAACGGAGTTACCCAGATCCACTAAAAAAAATGCTAGATCTGATGCATGCGCTTGTAAAAAACGCTAAAAAAAATTTGATAAAAAAAATTGTTGGGCATGGAAACCAGATCTGAAAACTGCACCAAGACCCTCTCAAATTAGCTGAAGAACTTTTGAAAGCCCTATCAAACCCTCGAAGCTCCAAATTCTTGGTCGAGCGAGGAGCGTAGTGCGGAGCTCGATACCATGAAAGAAGTTGAGAAAGCCAGCTTCACGGACCCAGAAGATCACACTGCATGCAAAATAGCACATCACGAAGAAAGAGATGGAGACAAATGAAGCAAGATTAGCAGAAGGTGAAAAATGTATTCATCAGAAAGGTAAAAATGCAATAATGAATCCTTATAAAAGGATATTGTGCAACCCTAAAAGAAACCCTAATAGGTAGACATTTAATAATTAATATAATTATTAAATGTCACAAAATGCAACTAAAGTGAAATCTTAAGAGAGGAATAAAGGTAATTTAATCAATATGATTAAATTAAAACCTTCTCTAACACTTGTCACCCTACAAGCTGCACACACTTGTACTTGCAAGTTTATCAGTAACGTTCAATTCTTGAAAACATATAAGATAATTTTTGAAAGTTTAAAAAGTCAACATCAGTCAACTTCTTTCATTCAATTTTTTGAAAATTCCAAAATTTTCATTTAATATATATTGAATTTCTTCAATATTTCAATTTATCATAATATAATAAATATGCAATAAAATTGGGTTATGACACATCAAGGATACATGGAAGTGATGTTTGACAACCTAAACATTTTATATTGCCTAAAAAAAGTCTATAACCCAAAAATTGAGTTTTTATGTTTCATAGTTTAAAAATTATATTATTTATAATTGATACACTTTTCCGAACACTAGGGAGGTATTTATGATATTAGATTATGGTACAAGGGTCTTCATGTATTTTTGTATGTCTATGTGTTTGCTATCGAAGGAGATAAACCCTATGTAGATCAATGAATATGCAAGGACTTGTAATTGTGGATTGGGAAAATATGTTGATAGTAGGTCTACCTATGATGTGTATACCCTATTTTTAGGTATGATTATTTCGATGTGTTAGAGATATGTTGTGCTCACTATTTTAGCTATTGTTGAGATTTAGGTAGATACTCAATCCTATTCTAAATGAGATGGACTTTAGTGTATGTGGTTTGGTTGAAACATGACAATAAAACATGATCTTGGCTTTGGTTTCTTATTTTCCATTCCTAGGAATGATGGAGGATGAGAGTTGTGTGGTTGAGATGGTGTCCAATCGATGAATGTTGAAGATGATTGGTTGAGCAAAGAGGAGTTAGTTGGTACAAAATGGTTATACACTCAGTGATTATTCAACTATTTTTGGTGTTCTCTTTTTCTCTTGGAATCTATATGACAGGTGGGAGAATGTTGGGATTGGGTGTGTCATAAACCATATAATTCTTAGTTTTTATATATTTATATATTTATTATTTATTATTTATGTTTCTAATGAAATGGAATATCCAATTTATAGTTTGGCCATTATGCCACATGTAATTATTTTTTACATGTGTAAATATATTTATAAAAGAATGTCTTTTCATGAATTATCTATAAGAGCATCTATAACAAAGATAGGGGTTATGATGAATAAGAGAATCGATGAAGGGCTAACATAGCATAATTATTAGAACATTTTCTATTATTAGTTGGGCATGGGATGCAATTTAGTACTTAAGATGGGAGTTCTTGGGAGTTACATATACCAACTTTCATAATGGAGGTCAAATATGCTTGTGTAAGAGTTATTTTCTATACCTATGTAGAGTATGAATTAATGTATTTTAAACTTGGTCGAACCTACATACTTCTGAGTTTTATCTAACTTAACAGTCCACTCAACATTGCTTAAGACTACATTAAATTGTCAACCCAAGGTTTGTAAACTTGTGATGGTGCAACATTATATATGCCTTCAGAGACTCAAAACTACTTAAGCTACCCTATCTAAGTGATTCTTCTTTGTTGGAAACTCATAGAATTACAAAACAGTAAAAGACATAACCAAAACTAGTGGCTATGGGTACCTATAGCTTAGGCTGTAATTGAACTGTTGCTAATGAAATAATACTATGAAAACTCAAAATTGATAAAAACTATTGGCTCAGTTAATTTAACCTCTAGAGTACTACTGGTTAACTATTACATGCATATTCATAAGCATTCATTAACAATAAGCAAGATATGAGATTCTAGTTAACTTGCATATAGTTCATGAAGTAATGACGAATGAAAAATAACTATTAAACATTAAATGAATAACTAAAAATGAAGTGAGGAACAATACCTTGAGTGGCCTGCTCAAGTGGTTGTTCTCACTTTAACTGAACCCAAATCTAACTAATAGATTCTACACATCCCATGAAATTAACTCCATTCATTGCATATCATGAAAATATTTACACAAGATCTTTCCACACATTGTATTCAATTATTTTGAATATTTCATGTCTTGAAACTAAAAATAACTAGTAACATAAAACTAAAAAACCAATTGTCTTATCTATGGATTCAACCAACAACTATATACAAGCTTGAGGGAATCTTATTCAAAGCAACAAATTAACTAAAATCATTAACTCCACTCCTATATATTAGAGCATAGAGTTAAGAATGATTTATTCAACCTAAAACTGAAAATGTAAAAGAATCCTAACATGACTAAAACTCTGTCAAAATATAATTGCACATAAACATACAAAAATTTGTCAAAATCCTATGAGTAAAGGATACCTCTTCTTTAACATTTATTAATTAATTATAATAACACGCATTCAACCTTCATCAAGTGCTTTTAATCAACAATCATCACGTTCAAATTAATCTAGAACTTCCTTGTTTCATTATTACAATCTCCTTTTGCTGCAGGTTCATCTTGCAACTACTACGTACCACAGTTCCTCATTGGATGCAAAAGGTTAATTCCACAAAGTATGTACACAAGACTAACTATCACATTCAAAACATAACATTCCCCCAACTATCCTTTTTCTTGTCCCCAAGCAAAACACTAGGGATACTAATTGTATTGCAAAGTAATGGCTCAGGTCCATAACTATATTAACCCCCTGAGTCTATTTCAAATAGAAACCTTGATATGCTGCAAACCACCTCATTCTAATAATTCCTTCTTTCTCACATTCGTCACCTTTCTCCCAAGTCTAATGTGGAACTGGACAGAGGAGAATAGGTGGGTGGAAGGTGAGTGGTATCCAATAAACTTCTTTGTTGACACCAACTATTATATACTTATGTACTCTTTGAAGCATAGTAGTGAAATTATACACAAAATGTGGTTCCTTCCGCTGTAATTCAGGGGTCAAACTATTCCACCTATTTTGTACATGTTTGTAGCACTATTGTCTAATACCCACAGCTAACATCTGTATTCTCTCATAATCTGCCCTCTTGAGTTTCATGTTTTTCTTACCCACACCCTTATGTTTAATGAGTTTCAACCATTCATCAATAATCGCATCAGGGATTTTAGCCTCTTTTCTTATGGGGAGAGCCATTGATTTCTCTTTTTCTTCATACTCTTCCATTATCTCACCCCTCAGCTATTCATTTCTATAATAGAATGCAAGTGCTCATATTTGAAGATCCTCTATAAACATTAGAGGGTTCCATTTTGTCTCATCTGACACTACAAAGTTGTGTAAATAAAAATCACACAACTGATCTTGTTCTTCAAGTGTGGAAGCAACAATTTTTTTAAGAAACTCAAAAGTTCTACTCATACCAACATAATGTTTGCTAATTAATTTGCTAAACTGAAAGCAGGCAACAAATGATATGTGTTTGTGGTGAGTCCTCAATTTATCCTCTTCTCCAGAGTTTGGTCAGATGGTTATGCTGCTGGTTCACATTATTCAACTTTAACATGTGCAGGCTCAGTGCTCCATGGTGTGGTGACAGGTTGTGTGGTAGTTAGGACAGATGGGAGGGTTTCCTCGTTTGTTTGTTTGGATGCTACATATGTTGTTGTCAACTGTATGATCATCATGGTGCCATGACCTTCTTCATTTCTCCTCCATCTCATTTCTCTTTGTGTCCTTCCATGATGCACTCACTTCTCCCAGTGTTGTCCTATCAAGCCTCTGGGCATTTTAAAATCCTTATCTTCCTCTTCCATTGCCTCATCCATGGTCAGGATTTGGGACTCAGGGTTTGTCTTGTTCTTTGCTGTGTGCAGGTCAGATGGAGGTGTTGGGTGTGTTTGTGGTATTCCATTTTCAGGTATCCCCATGGGTCTGTTGCGATGGAATGTCACATTTGTTGTTCTTGCTCTTTCTTCCTTCAGTTTCTATAGACTCTTCATGGCTGTGCAATCTTCTGAGTGTGTGAGTATTTCTTTCTCAATTTTCTTCTTTCCCTTTTGAACACTCTTCTTTGGAACATCCTCTTTCTTCTTTTGAATATCCCTCTTTTTCTTTGGAGTATCCTTCCTTTCTTTTGGCTTAGAGGGTGTAGAGGAGGTAGATGCATTGCCTCTCTGACTATTAGATTTATGTGATCTTGAAGAATATGGTATTTCTTCAATTATAGGTGGCTTAGATTCTGGTTCTTCAAGTTCCTCATGCTCACCTTGGCTATGGGTAGGTGAAGCCACAAGTGAGATGTGAAGGTTTTCCTCTACAGGTTCATTTGGGGTTTTGCATCCTCAGGTACTATGGGTGCATCTAACAAACTGTTAATATCTATACATTCTTTAAAGTCCTCCCAGTTCACTTGTGGGTATTGAATCCTTAAACTCCTCTTTATCAATAAAGCAATTAAATAGTGATGAGATAGGGAATTATCACTTTGTTTTCTTTGGTATTTTGAGGCCATCCATTTCAACAAATTGTATAGAAAGTTTGGTACATTCACTAACCTATTATGCGTGAGGTGACTGAGTAATTTGAAATGAACTATATGCAAAAGGTTCTACCTACCATCATATGTGATGTATCTGACAATGTAAGAAGCACAATTTACCCATAACCAGGGGAGGGAAAGTCTCTTCATACCTTGTGATGAGGAGTCTAATTCTTCTCCTCGTATACAAAATTATTCCCTGGCTGCAACTGCGTCGGATCGTGCTGGAAATTCTACCCCTGTTCTTGGTAACCCCGTGACTTGTGCGATGGAAATTTCAGATGCGTCTACTAAAAGTACCTTTACCATAGCTTCATCATATTCAAGAGTAGATGAAAACCTTCTTGTCATATCATCATTGAATTCTGTTAACTTCAAGAAGTAGTCGAGCCAACCAACCCTGGTGAAAAATGGTTAAAACCATTGCATCCTCTAGAATTTGCTAATGAACTGTTGGCTCCCTTCTTATGACATCACCTCCCATTCTAGCTTACTTTCTCTGCTCAATGTACTCAATTCATCTTGGAAATTTAGCTCAATCTACCGCCTTCAAAACCTTTCACTTCCCTTTTATTTCCTTGTATATCTTTATTGAGGTACCATACTACAAGTTTCCCTTCTTAGTACCAACTTAATTCGAGCTCATGAATAGGTTCTATGTTCGACTTTGGTTTAGACTTAAGCTTAAGTTCTCAGGGTGTAAAATTTAGCAATTAGAAATGGAAACAAAAATGAGATATAATTTGGAGGGTTTTGCATGTCATTTCTATCCATTGATTTTAATTTAGGTGGCAGATTTTGAAAAGGCTGACTAAGTTGTACCCTCCCCCCAACTTAATTGGTGAAGTGACCTCACTTCACATTTTGATTGGAAGGTGGTTAAAATATAAAATGATGGAAATTAATGATATAAACAGTTCACATGCATGGAATAATGTGAAATATATAATGAAACTTTAAAGAAGACTATATTAATCATGATAACATACCTGAAGTACTAGCCAGTTGAGATATATATGCACCGCGCGTGTAAACTTAAAAGAATGTATATGTTTGTTTATTTTATTTGAAAAAAATAACTAGAAGGTAATGAATAGTGGGATGTTAGGTGCAAATGATGGGACAGGTATTATGGATATGAGTTGGTGATGTGACAACTCGAGTATTTGAAATGCAAGTGGGTAGAAAAAGAATTATGTCGTGGGTACTTATTGTGCCTTGCTAAATCTAGTCCAAATTCTCTGATTTTGAAGCTCCGGAATTTCGTCAAACACTTTTTTTGTAAACTCTTTACCTATTTTTAATGGTTTCTTTTTGTGTTTTTGATGCATAAGAAGGTAACATGAATATAAAGGCTTCTGCTTGCAACATTCTTAATACTGAAATGGAAGATGCAATGCAATATTTCTCCTTTGATTTTTCCAATGCAATAGAATGATTGAAACTAATGCAAATCAACCAACATTATGACAGACAATTTGTATGCAAACTCAAACTCCATAGCATTGCATATGTAAAACTGATTACAATCCTTATAACTGATTGCTCATGAGAAGTGGCACTTATAATGCACTAAACAATGCAAATTTAGATGAGAATGATAGTGATCCAAACTAAATATTTTTCATATGATATTAACATTACACATGTTGTTTAGACAACAATTTTATTAACTGGTAACCAATGACTGACTGAAGAATGCAAATAATTTTACAATGACCCTAAATGCAAAAAATGATCGAACTTGGTTGGACGCTGGAAATTGAGTTGATGTTGTTGTGTAAACCAATCAATCCTTGACAAAAATCGTCCCTTTTGATGCTTACAGGTAGTGCTTCTATTCTTTGTGGGCTGGCATCCATTCTCCACATAGAATCAAATTTTATTGAGTCTCCAAACAATAAAATCGAACCATCTACAACTTTAAGATGTCGTCCCTTGATTGAGCCAACAAATCACCCTTCCAAAGGCAAAATCAATTTACTTACAAGCTAGAAATATTATTCAAGAATTTTTGTAAATATATCCTCCAATAATCTACTATTATTCTCCATTAAAGTTGACCTCCAACTAAAATTGATGATCATAACCAACAAATATCGACCTCTTCAATGAGGTTGAAACTCTTCTATGAAATCTACAATCGTTTCCCTTCTAAAATCAATTTTCTATCTTCTCCAAATTTTGATCAATGACCATTAAAATTTGGAATAGACAAACCAACAAGTGATAAACTTCTTTCAATACTAATTTGAAACAATACCTCAGCTGCTGCAAATCTCCAAGCAATGATTGCAATAATAAACCAATTGTTGCCAATCAACAATGCAATAATAAACCAACTATTGCATCAAATTAGAACTCCTGTTAGAAGGGAAATAATACATCAGCTATTGCACTTGTCAAACTCTCCAATGAAACACTTGTAGAAACCCTGGATGGATTCCTCCACAAATTCCAACTAGGTTTGATCTTTCACAACTGAAACTGGTACCCTAGAGTATTCAGACCCTCAGGCAATGCAAAGCATTCAAGCTTTCTACCACACAGGTAGGAATAGAATAATCCAAAACACAAGCATGCTCAAATGCTAGGCCAACAACTCCTTATAAAGTTTTCTCAATGCCTTCCAAGAAGCTTCTAGAAATATTATTATTTTATTCCCTTAAGTGACTTTACAATTTATTATTTTATTTTAAGTCACTTTATTAAATTAATTAAATATAAAGTTACCTTATGATTTTAATTTATTGAAATAACTTTATAAATAATTAATTTAACACTTAATTGAAATAACTTTATAAATAATTAATTTAACACTTACTCCCTTATTTCTCCTGTTTAACCTTTGGGAATAAATAAAGGCTAAACGATCCTCAAGGTGGTTATCAAAAAGGGGATATTACAATCCTCCCTTCCCGAAATTGCTTGTCCCCAAGCAATTGCAAACTGGGATGCTGTAGAATATGTTCTCCTTCCCACATGGCATCCTCCACTGGAAAACCTCTCCATCTCACCAAATATCTCTTAACCACCTTGTTCCTCAATCTCCTCTCCTGGGTATCAGTTATCACCTCAGGAATTAGGACCAAATTTCCGTCCTCATCCAATGGTGGCAGCTCCAATGAAAAATTAATCTACTATCCCAATGCCTTCACAAGGAACTAAGCATGAAATACACTATGTGTCTTACTACTCTTTGGTAGCTCCCACTCATAGGTTACCTCCCCAACACACCTGATGAACCTATAGGGTCCATAAAATTGATACTTGAGTTTTTACATATTTCTCTTTTTCCTGTAAATCTACAACCGAAGGTAAACCAAGTCTCCAATCTTAAAACTGTGCTCAACCCCATGCCTATCAGCGTATGCCCTAAGCTGATTTTGTGCCACCTACCAACTATCCTGCAAGATACCCTGGTTCCCCTATATCCAATACTTAGCCTTAGGAGCTCTACACTCCCCAAAAGCCAAGTCAGTAACTTTCTATCTGAATAGTTCCTACCAAAAGGTACTCAGGAACCTACTTTCTCTATCACCAACTAAGAACCTAGGCAGCCCATGCATATTGATGGTCTCTTTGAAAAGCAACTCTACCACCCAAGAACTGTGGTGATGAACTTCAGGCATCCATACTGTCCGTAAGACAAATCCACCTAGATCCCATGAATTGATTGGAAGTCCTCTAAACTCAATACCAATTGACTTCCGATGTGCCACTCTAATAACCCCTAGATTCCAGTCGAACCAAATCTCAAACTCCTACATCAACAAGCAACTGACTGGAGAGAACAAAGTGAAAGACTTGCCAAACTTGGACTCATCCTCTGTAATCAATAATATATCATACAAAAGTGAACCTGTACACCTCTTATTCAACCCATCTCTTTGTGATAACAAAGTCATAGTCAAATCCTGTGTATGAGGGATGAAAGAAAACAGATGGGCACACCTCATAATGCAATAAAGGTGAAACTCCCCTGATTGCACCAATGGAAAACCAAAGTAGTCATGTGTGCTCTATCCTATAATTCCATCATTAGAAGAAGACTCACAACTCACACCAGGATGAGTTGGTCTTGCAACAACGTCAACATTACCCCTTGTAGCCTCATTAATATGACCACTATCAGAAAGAAAATGCAAGTGTCTTGACTTACTTTCAAGAGTGAGAAGAATACCATCATGAATGCCATATATCTCCTAAAAAGAGGCTGGAACAATACCACGATCCAACATGCAAGACTTAGGAGAATCCATCTTCTTTTGAAAAGACTGACCAATTTTAATCTCAAAACTACCAATGTAGAGCCTAGTGCTCAAATCTACAATGACACTTGATCCTGTAGCTAAGATTGATGTGTATAAATATTCAACAATCTAGTCTACCCTGAGTGGTCTCCTAAAGATGTGAATGATGCCCCACATAGGTGCATAGAAACAAATACCAACCCCTGAAAAGCTTCTAACATGTATCAGAAAAACACCATGTAGTCTATGAATCAAGTCCATGATGGAGAAAAAGGTGTCTCTACTGCCCAAGGATGGTAAGAACTCATCATAAGTCCATCCTCTAACTCCAAGGTGGCAGTCCCAACTACTCCTATCCATCCTAATAACTGCTATCCTCAAAGTGTCTCCTGATAGAACTCCAACCAGCAAGGTAGGACAACCATCAATCAATGAAGTAGGTGGTAAAACCCATGAGGATGGTGCGGGAATATTGTTGCCAAGGTGCCTATCTCCAAACCATAAACTGAAATCATTGTCAACTCAATCATAGACCTCTTAGGATCAAGAACGAGGAATCCATCACCAATTGACTCCTATTGCCTATCCAACACAAGAGGAACTACACCTGTATCCTAAATATGAACACTAGGAGATCTCATACTGCTCTCCTCATCCTGTGCCCTGGATTCCATAGATGAATGAGTTTCTGTTGAACATGGTGAACATCTAGCCAAGCTCAACTCTAAGCAGAGCTCATCAACATGAATCTCAGATTCCTGAAGGGCTAATTGAGTACTCCTCAAGGAATCATTGAAAACCATAAGCTTGTGAGACAACTTATCTACTTCATCTTCTTTCCTTCTCAAATCATCTAAATAGACCTCAACGAGGTTGAGAAGGTGATCATGATCTAAAAGAAGGTGCAAATACTTTGTCTTCATTTTCCCCATACCTTCTTTGATTACTTGAAAGCTATTATGAGAAGACTCTGCTTCAACTCCTATTTGTCTTCTCTCTAATTGAACCATCCAAAGATAATTCTCAATTAGTTTGTGCATTTTATCATGATGAGATAGTGTTGCCACAATCCCGTCCTCATTCACCTTCAACTAGTTCTTCAAACTGTGTGGACTGTGGGGTGTATGACTAGATTCTCCTTCACATGAATAAGCATTTGATCATTCATGGAATGCTTGAGTCACCCAACTATCTTCTTCTGCAAAGTCCTGCATACACACATCCTGATTTGGAATTAGGAAAACACTAATTCCATCTATAGAAATTTCCTTAATGGCCTTATTAAGCATCTCAACACAAGAGGGCTCAGGCTGCTCTTTGTACTCATCATTCCACTCAGTTGATTCACTGGATGATGGCATGCTATTATCCTGAAGAGAAGGTAGACCTATAAACCAAATGAGATTAACTCTCCTATAGTCAGTTGTTCCTTGAGCTTCTCAATCTTCTGCTCAACCAATCTTCTTGTGAGATCATATGCTGTAGTTGAAACATTCTGCTCTCTTCTCCAAATGTCTAACAACTCATATCGCAATTGCTTGCAAACATCATCATCCTCATTTAGGACCAAGGATAGGATGTTGAACATATCAGTCTTCACCTTGTCTGAATGGCATTTCTTGATTCCAGAAATGAACCATTCCAATAATTGGAGAATAAGACCATCATAATCAAACATGATAACACATGACTATACCTTTGCCATCAATTCCATAATTTTGAACCTCTTATTGAAAGTAGGGATTTTGATGTCACCTAACCCATTAAAGCTTTCAATAATCAATTACATGAACTCTCTCATTTTTTCATCATCATAGAGAACTTGAGGATCTATAAACCTCATAATTTCACTTATGCAAGTGACAACCGCCAATCTTACTTCTTCATCTGGATGTTGCATAAGTTCTAGATTTTCTAACGATCGCACCAATGGAGTCAAAGTTGTACTCATTGCTTTAGAAAGTGATTGAATAACCTTGGATAGATAATCTTCAACTTCTTCCAAGGTACTCAGAAGAACTTATTTTGACTGATATGGGTTTTCAAGTTTCATACCCACAATGTGGAGCTTTCCACACAAATTTTCCTTTTTCCTCTACAATCTCCAATCATACTTAATGCTAAGATCCATGTAATCAACAAATGAAAGATGAGTGCAAAATTTTACTCCCAATGCTTTATAATTTCCATAAACTTCCCAAAAGATTTCTTCTTTGCTAAGAGGCTCCATTCTACATTCTGACATCGTATGAGTAACACACCCAACAAGCTCACAAAATCTTAGCTCTGATACCATTGTAAGAAGCCTTGCCAAATCTAGTCCAAATTCTCTGATTTTGAAGATCTAGAATTTCATCAAACACTTTGCTTGTAAAATCTTTAACTGTTGTTTGTGGTTTCTTTTTGTTTTTTTTATGCATAAGAAGGTAACATGAATATAAAGGCTTCTACTTGCAACGTTCTTAAGACTGAAATGGAAGATGCAATGTAATATTTCTCCTTTTATTTTTCCAATGCAATATAATGACTAAAACTAATGCAAATCTACAACTACAACATCATGACATTATGAAAAATAGTTTGTATGCAGACCCAAACTCATAACATTGCATATGTAAAACTGATTACAATCCTTATAATTGATTGCTCATGAGAAGTGGCACTTACAATGCACTAAACAATGCAAATTCAGATGAGAATGACACTGATCCAAACTAAATATTCTTCATATGATATTGACATTACACATGTTGTTTAGACAATGAATTTATTGATTGGTAACTAGCGACTAACTAAAGAATGCAAATTCTTTTACAATGACCCTAAATACAAAAAATGATCAAACCTAGTTGGATGCTAGAAACTAAGTTGATGTTGCTATGTAAACCAATCGACCCTTGACAAAAATCATCCATTTTGAAGCTTATAGGAAGTGCTTCTATTCTTTGTGGGCTGGCATCCATTCTCCACATATAACTTACTTTTATTGAGTCTCCAAACAATAAAATTGAACCAGCTTCAATTGTAAGATGCCATCCCTTGACTGAGCCAGTGAATCACCCTTCCAAAGCCAAAATTGATTTACTTACAAGCTAGAAATATTCTTCAAGAATTTCTATAAATATATCCTCCAATAATATGCTATTATTCTATATTAAAGTCGACCTCCTCCAACTAAAATTGATGATCATAACTAGCAAATATCAACCTCTTCAATGAGGTTGAAACTCTTCTATGAAATTTGCAATTGTTTCCCTTCTAAAATTGATTTTCTATCCTTCTCCAAATTTTGGTCAATGACCATAAAAATTTGGAATAGACAAACCAACAAGTGATAAACTTCTTTCAATACTAATTTGTAACAATACCTCAACTACTGCAAATCTCCAAGCAATGATTGCAATAATAAACTAGTTGCTACCAATCAATAATTCAATAATAAACCAACTATTGCATCAACTTAGAACTCCTATTAGAAAGGAAATAATACATCAGCTATTGCACCTGTCAAACTCTCCAATGAAGCACCTATAGAAACCCTGGATGGATTCCTCCACAACTTCTAACTAGGGTTGATCTTTCACAACCAAAACCGGTACCCTAGAGTCTTCAAACCCTCAGGCAATGCAAAGCATTCAAGCTTTCTACCACATAGGTAGGAATAGAATAATCCAAAACACAAGCATGCTCAAATGCTAGGCCAACAAATCCTTATAAATATTTCTCAATTCCTTCTAAGAAGCTTCTAGAAATATTATTATTTTATTCCCTGAAGTGACTTTATGATTTATTATTTTATTTTAAGTCACTTTATTAAATTAATTAAATATAAAGTTATCTTATGATTTTAATTTATTGAAATAACTTTATAAATAATTAATTTAACACTTACTCCCTTATTTCTCCTATTTAGCCTTCAGGAATAAATAAAGGCTAAAGCATCCTCAAGGTGGCTATTGAAAAGGGGGTATTACAGGATTGATGGATATTACATGTGGATATTGTGAAATGAATGCATGTGAACTTGCAATGAATATTGCACAAACCAATTTTGATTTTTTTTTTCTGCTGTTAGACGGTGCTCAGATACCTGCAGTATTAGAGCCCATTCTGAATGTTGACAATTATTAAGCTATAGGTCCTTATGACATCATGACCCTTTGTGAATGTTGAAAAATAGGTCCCTCTAAAGATATTTTGAACATTATTATAGCATGCAGTGTATGCTTGTGAGAGAAAATGAGAAGTTAATCCCGAGTGAACTCAGGGATTGCGTTATGTAGCTCAATCTCTAGGTCACCGGCAGTGCTTGGTATATCATGCGTTGCTAAAGTATCACTCTATGTGTCAGATTCTGTATTTGGTATACTAAGAGCACCATATTGCTGAAATAGGGAGAATATGGAATCATCCTTTTGTAATGTCTTCTTATATAACTTCAATCTATGGCCATTTACAAGAAGTGAAAATTTGATTGCATCAATAGTATGTAATTGGACTACCCCATTAGGATAAGCTTGACTAATTTCATAGGGGCCTAACCATATGGACTGAAAGTTACCTTTCAAGTCTTTATACCTTGAATCATATAATAGTGCCCAGTCCCTAACAATAAACCCCTTGGTTTTAATGTATTGATCATGCCACTTCATCCTTTGTTTTTGTACTACCTCAGTATGATGAATTGATTCCATCCTTATCTCATCCAATCCATTTAAGGTATGCAACCTTTCCTTCCAAGCTTATGTTAAATCCATTTCTAGTTCTACTATTGTCCTTAGTGTTTTATATTCAAATTCAATAGGAAGGACTGTTGTCTTACCATATACTAACTCATAAGGTGTAAAACCAATGGTGGTTTTCCAAGTTGTTCTATATGCCCATACTGCTTCAGGTAACTTTGCAACCCAATCTTTCTTATAAAGTTGCGCTGTCTTGGTGAGAATACTTTCAATCTCCCTATTAGTGATTTCCACCTAACCATTAGCCTGAGGATGGTAGGGTGTTAATTTCTTGTGTCTAATTTGGTATTCTTCAACCAACTTTGTGATGAGGTCAAAGGTGAATTGTTGACCTTGATTAGTGACTATTTATCTAGGTACTCCATATCTAGTAAAGATATCCTCATATAAGAACTAGCCACATTGCCATCTCCAGAAAATTGTAAGGCCTTTACTTCCACCCATTTAGTCAAGTAATTAGTGCAAACAAGGATGTATTCCTTGTTGTTGGATGTAGGTGAGATTGGTCCAATGAAGTCTAAAAACCATTTTTCAAAAGGTCCAATGTTAACTGAGGTTGTAATGGCATCTCATCACTCTTTCTTGGTCTTCCCATCCTTTGACACCTATCACAACTCCTTGTGTATTTAACAAAATCTTTATGCAAAGTTGGCCAATAATAACCAGTTCTAAGGATCTTAAAGGTTGTTCTTTTTGCTGCAAAATGACCTCCACATGGCATGCCTTCATGATGTCAAAGATTTCATCTTCCCCTATACATATTCTCATGATGTTATCAGGGCCAGTATAAAATAGATAACCGGATACCTAGGAGTATGGGAAGCATTTGTGTACTAGGTGTCTCTTTTCCCTTGAAGAAAAGTGTGGTGGAATCTGCCCTATGACCAAATAATGGTAATATTTGCATATTAGGGTACCTACACTTGTAGAGAAAATAAGTGTTCATCTGAAAATGAATCATCCATCACTCCTTCAGTTGATTGTGTCGGCAATCTTGACAGTAAATCTGCCACTCCATTTTCTTTACCAATTTTATCCACTATGGTAATGTCAAATTCCTATAAAAAAAAGCAGCCATCTTACCAATCTTCCCACAACTATGGGCTTGTTCATCAAATTCCTAATTTTTGTGTGGTCTGTATGGACAAAGACTGAATAGCTAGTAATATAGTGCCTGAATTTATTAATAGAATATACTACAACAAGCATCTCTTTTTCTATTGCAGTATAGTTCAACTTTGCTCCTTGAAGATTCTTGCTGATATAATAAATTGCATACTCTTTGTTGCCTTCCTTCTGACCCAAAATTGCTCCAATAGAAAAAACTGAAGCATCTGTATGTATTTGAAAAGGTAAGGTCCAATTTGGTCCCCTTAAAATAGGTGCTTGAGTTAGGGCTTTCTTCAACTCTTCAAAGGAGTGTTGGCATTTAGATGTCCATTCAAATTCAATATCCTTACTCAACAAAACAAATAATGGTGAAAAAATCTTACTAAAATCTTTAATAAATCGCCTATAGTAGCCTGCATGACCAAGGAAGCTTTTGATATCTCTTTGTTTTTTGTGGAATACGTAATGTGGATATTATTTCTATCTTGTGTGGATCAACTTGAATTCCTTCACTGGATATAAAGTTTCCCAACACAATTCCTCGTGTCATCATCATGAAACACTTTTCATTGCTAAGTGACAGGCTATGTTCTTTGCACCTTTTCAACACTTTTTCTAGATTATTGAGAGCTTGCTCATAAGTTTCACCATAGGTAGTGAAATCATCCATGTATATCTCCATACATTCATGTGCATAATAAAAAAATATGCTAAATACTACTCTTTGAAAGGTAGGTGGAGCATTGCATAACCCGAAGGGCAGAACAGAGTAAGCATAAGTTCCCCAAGGACATGTGAATGTTGTTTTATCTTGATCCTTTGGAGCAATTTTAATCTGGTTGTAATCATTGAAACCATCTAGAAATGAGAAGTGCATTTTCCTAGCTAGAGAATCAAGTACTTGATCTATGAAGGGAAAAGGAAAGTGGTCCTTCCTAATTGTTGTATTCAGTTCCTTGTAGTCTACACAAACTCTCCATTTTCCACCTTTCTTGGGAAAAATTACCAAAGGTGAGACCCATTCACTATCTAATTTGGATAGATAAAACCTGCATCAAGGAGCTTTTGTAGTTCAATTTTCACTATCTCCCTCAAGGAAAGATTCATACGTCTCTAAGGTTGTCGAATGGGTCTATATCCATCATTGATATAAATTATGTGCATACATAAATCAAGATCTGTGCCTTTCATATCATGATAATCCCATGCATATGCTGTTGAGTGTGCCTACAACACAATTGTGTGTAGGGAATTCTGCTGCTCTTCTGTCAAGGTATTATTTATGTTTAACTTCCTTCCTAGCATGATTCCCAATTCCTTGGATGATTCTTGGACAGATGAGAGGTCAAGGCTTGGTATGATAGGTACACACTATTGAGGTAGTAATGAGTGAAATATATGAGTTATTTCTTCTATAGAATTGGTGGGTATAATACTTTGCAAGGGGTCTTGTAGGCATATGAGGCAGTCCTGTTGTTGCGGGCTCCTGTGGGCAATGAGCTCATCTTCATCCTAGTCATCCTATAAAGGGCTATGCTTTATAGTCATCAATGTATGCAGAGAATACTTGTCTTCCTCATCCAAAGTGGGCCAAATAGTGTGCTCAAGGTCAGCATAAGGTTGGGATGGAGGATAGAGAACCAAGTTCTTGGTGATTTTCCCATTGGATATTATCATTTTTTCAGATAGACAATCTATAAATGCATCGGTTGTAGCTAACCAAGGTTTTCCTAGGATGAGTGGGTAACCTGTAAGATTAACCTTTGGTTGTAGAACTTTAAAATCAATAGGATATTCCCAAGAATCCAAAACAATAACTAAATCTTCAATGATTCCTTCAAGCTTGACCATTGACCTATCAGCTAGTTGCAAAAACAATTTGTGTAGGCCTAAGGTTGGCTAATTGAAGTAATTGCATTGTTTCTTTTGTCATAACATTGATTGCTGTCCCCAAGTTTATCAAAGTATTCTTGATGAGGGTCCCATTAATCTTAACGTCCACTATTGGACTACTAGGATTTGTATACTTAGGGATAGTTATGTTCCCTCATGATATCTGCATGGTTTCCCAAGACATGGATGTCTGAAGGTCTTTTCTTTTCCTTCCTGGTTTCTTAAGGCATAGGTCCCTTATAGTTTTGGTATATATAAGGATGTATTTGATAGCTTGGATAAGTGGAATCTTGATGTTCACATCCTTCAATTGACCCAAAATATTTGTCTTAGCCCGTGTGCGATGCTTTTGAATAGCTAGGTGTTCAGGAAAAGGAGGCTTTGGACTTGAGGTAGTTTGGTGTACCTAATTTGACTTAGGTTCCAAAGGTGATTTTTCTAAAACTTCAACTATAGATTCCTCATCCTCCATCTCTGTAATTTGAGGGGATGAAGGTCCAACAAGCTGTTTTCCTAATATGAAGTGGAAATCACTCACCTCTACCCCATATGTGGGGTATTGCATAGCTTTGTTAGTATAAGCCTATTGAACAAGCTTAGTGTTAGGGTTAGGTGCATGTTGGGTAGGTATTTTTGGTTGCTTAGGTGGCTGGGATGTAGGATTTGATGGAGAAATTAAGGCTTGTTGTTGTGGTTTTGCCACTAAGGCTGCCACTGATTTTACTGTGTTGGGCATTGTGGATTGTAATTGGAACCCTAAAAATTTTGTTGTGTCCAAGGTTTTGGCTACTAGTTCTAATTTTGTTGAGCTTGTGGCCACTGTTGAGGGCTCTTCCATTAGTTTTGGTTTGTTGGCCAGGGCTAAGTGCTCCAAGCAGAAAAGTTTTGATTCTCAATAGGAAAGGATGAATTAAAGCTGAGGGGGTCTTGTGGCATACCTTGTATTTTTTTCCATGGCCTCATTTGTGCTATATAAAAGAGTTGTCCATCATCTCCTTCAATTGGTTGAAAATCAGGTTTCTCAACTTTATCTTGCTGGATACTAGCCTCTTTTGCATTTGCAATTTACTTTTCTTTGCCTACAACTTGGACAGTATTTAGTGAGAATAGCCTCAGCTTCCTCTTGCTTCTTC
>VDFB02000008.1:234526245-234599497 GCA_007258455.2 Sequoia sempervirens | reverse complement strand
TGCATTCGGGAGAGTTAGTGATTTGTTTTAAATCCTTTCTCAGCCGATGTATGCTTTGTAACTCATTTGGAGTTCTCCTGATGCTTTTCGAAAGTTAGTGACTTTTGTAGTCCTTTCTCAGATTAGCAAACTTCTGTAACTCATTTTGAAGCATAATATACAGAGATTACCTTGGTCACTGTTGATGTTTCAGATTACCATCTTATTCTTGCAAAGTGTTGTGCATTTCAGGTTCATGATCAGGTTAATTTGTGAATGTCTTCTATTCCTTTATGACTTTATCCTTTGTTTTCATTCCTTCCTTTGCAAAAGTATCATTATATAAATCGCAAACTGTGTTTACATAATCACATATGGATTCTAGTCTGTGAAAAATCTTTTCCTCTCTTGAAAAAGTGTGTGAATCAAACCTGTTTGTGATATATTAATGCAAAGCTTGCAGAATTTGATGTGTAATCTTATGGTCATTGACAATTTTCAAGTGTAACCTAAGTATTCCATTGCTCTTATCAGTTCAGTGTATCACCATAGTGTTTAGTTTTATTTTTATGCACTCCTTCTCCCTTTCCCTTTACAGAATCAGTAGTTTAGGTGATACCAAAGGAAGCCGGCCTTCTCCGGAGGTTGACCTCTGTCTATAAGTGACCCATAGCTTTGGATGTCCTCCCATGTTACATTGAGGTGTTGAACATCAGGTTCAACAAGGTTGTAATTTCAGGTGATAACAATATTGTAACAAATTTATTGTTGTTGAATAATACATTGGTTCAGTGGTTTGGAGGCTAGGTTTTCTTGAAAGGGCTTTCCCAAGTTATATTTGTGTGATTTTCTTTCATGTGGTTAATCTCCCTTTTATCTCTTACATTATTTATTTGTTGTGTTATTTATGTCATAATGTTGCCATTTTTTTAGATTTGATTAATGTGTTAATATCCTTGAAGGTTCAATGTGGAAATGCCTATTTTTGGGCCTCAATTTGATAGTGCCAAATTTTTCTTGATTCCTAGCTCCTTTGTGTATTTTGGCTCCATTTTGACAATCACTTATAGCTAATATGAGATAATTCTTAATGGGTCTCCCTTGCTCAAGTTTGCACATGCATGCTATTCTTCATCACCCTATGTGTTTGTCATGTGTTAATGTTACCAGATTCTCAAAATTTGTAAGTGTGGAGATTTTGTTGTTTAATTTTCTAAGGACTACATTGAATGTTAGAGTTTTTGAGTTTCCTTTCCTGATATGCCTTTTTTCCTAGATTTATCACTTCCTTTATTCTTATTGGGATATCAAAATTTTCTATCTTGGTTATCTCTTACCCATTCCTCGTCTTCATCCCTTTTCCCTTTCATAACTTTGATTTTTTCATTCCCATCATCTCGTTCACCCATTCCCCACCTTTTTCCATTGTTTATATTGGTTTTTTAGACTTTTTATTACTTGAAATGTAACTTAGTGTAAGTTACCTTTCAAAGTCATAGTTTTGGCTATCCATCCAGATAGATTTTCCTTAGTATCCTTAAACCTTAATCCCTGACACTTTTCAATATATTATCTCATTGAGATTTTGAGTTTAGACTTACCCCAATCTATATACCTTAAGGGATGAATTCCTTGGTACCTTTTTGTTTTAAGAATGAAGGTGTTGTCATTGATGTCAACTAGTCAATTGGTTATCAACTGGCTATTGTTGTCATTGACGTCATTGATGCGGATTATTGGCTATATATGTTGAGGATATTGAGAAAATTGTAATGAAGAAAGGTTGTAGGTGTTCAGTGGTTGCTCTGGGTTTTGCTTCGGGATTTCTTCCTATATTTTTGTGGTTCAGATATTTTGATCATAGTTGTTGGAAGTTGCTATATCCAGATTCTTGGCTTCTAATTCATTGTATAGTGCGAGTTATGTTCACCAGGTGTGAACTATGGTTTTCTATGTATATGGATGAGGTTAGGGAGAAATGATGTTGGTCTAGATTTCTTTTGGCCAAGTCTTATGACTTGTGGTTCTAGAGTTAAGTTGTTATGATCGTGTTGAAGATAATTTTGGTTTCTAGAAAGATTTGATCATGTTAAGGGTTGTCTGTGCTTAATTATTCTATGTGTTTTACACTCGTTTGTCCGATCTTGTGTTGAAAACTACCTTCGAAGTTGATGAAGCATGTTGGGACCTATTTCAGTCCTCATCAAGCGTGTGTTTGGGTCACCCTCATTCTAATTCCACCCTAGGATGTTTTGGCATCGGCCTAATTTGAATTTAATGATGGATGGATGAATTTGGATATGTTTCAAAGTTGAAGATGGTATAAATATGGGATGAGTTATTGGTGAAAGATGTACAAGGAGATAAGTGCAAAGAAGTAGAGCATATAGATGCAAAATAGATGTGAATCAGTGTGTGTGTGTGTGTGTGTGATGTGAGTGTGGTAGATCAGTGCAAAGTCTAAATGCTGAGTTTCCAGATGCAATGAGCTGAAGGTGTACTCTATCTTTTATGCATGTCTACAAGTGGTTGAGTAAATTGTGGTGGAAATCTCTATTGCATTGAGATTTTCTTCTCTCTGTAACATATCTCTTCTATCTTCTTTGTATCCCTATGGCAATGAGCCCTCCAGGTGGTCAGCCCTATTGGATAGTGAGTCTTGATCCGAACAATGAGTCCTTATTTTGGCAACAAGCATTTTTTCTTTGGAAGTGAGCCTTTGTAATCAGTTTTGATATTCTCTATAGTGTGAGTTAATCCTCACCGTGGTTTTCCCCTCATTGTATTTTCCACATAAATTTTTTGTTACTATGTTTGTGTGTTGGTTTTTAGTTTTTTGCACTTGCACTTAAAGTTTAATCATTTTAGCAGAGTTAAATATTTTTGATTGATATAAGTTTCGATGAATGATTTAAAAGGATTAAATTTGCTAAAAATGATTCACCCCCCTCTCAGTTGTCTGGTTCAACAATTGGTATCAGAGCTTGGTTCCTTAGAGAAGAGATTAACCGCTTAAGGAAGGTCTGGGATGGCTAGAAAAGCTACTCATGATTATCCAAGGTTCAATGGAACTAATTATGCTATCTGGAAAATACTGATGGAAGAATATCTAGAGTATTGTGGATATGATGTGGAGAAAGCTTACAAGAATCCTGACAATCCTCCTGCTAATGGTCTGATTACAGTTGTTAAGATCAAGGCACATGAAGTGAACAATAAGGTGAAGTACATTTTGAAGAATAGTCTTATTCATTCTGAGTTGATTAAAGTTCAAAATTTGAAGAATGCTAAGGAAGTTTGGGATGATTTAGAAAAGGCACATGAAGGTAATGAAAGGGTCAAAGAGGAAAAGTTGTAGAATTTGGAGACATAGTTTGAGCTCCTACATATGTCTGAAGATGAGAATGTTGAATCCTATGTACAAAGATTAGATGAGGTAGTAGCTGGAATGCAAGGACTTGGTGCTACAATAGATGAATCTAGGATTGTAAAGAAGATTCTTAGAACTCTCCCTAATGGTTACAATGAAAAGGTATGTGTTATTGAAGAACATATAGATTACAAAACTTACACTAAAGATCAATTGTTGGGAACTCTGACATCTTATGATATGAGAAAGCTGAATTTGAGAAATGGATCCAAATCAGAAACTGCTTTTAAGGCTACAAAAGTTGAAGATTTGGAAGAAGAAAATATTGATGAAGTAGAAGCTTTATGAGAAGGATGAAGAAAGGCTCTGACAAGTATGAATGTAAGTTACCCTTTAAATGCTTTAGTTGTGGAGGAATAGGTCATTATGCTTCGAGGTTTCCGAAAAGAGCTAAGAGGAATAAACAAAGATATGAGAAAGAAAAGAAAGGTAATAAGATTAACAAAGCATATTATGTGAATGAGGATGCTAGTATATCTAATGAGGAATTTGATTATGGAGATCCCGATGAAAATGAATGCTTGTTCTTGGCTATAAAAGATGAACCTACTTCTGCTAATTTTGAAAGATAGGTGAATGAATGCCCTTTGGAGAAGAAGGAAAATGAAGGTACTATAATCTCTGCCCTACATGATAAATGGGAAAATAACTATTGGATTGTTGACAGTGGTTGTTCACATCATATGACTGGTGATAAGAGTAAGTTTGTTAAACTTGAAAAGTAGGCTTAGTTATGTTTGGAGATGATATTGGTGCTAAGATTTGTGGGATAGGTTTGATAAGTTTTGATGGCAAGCATAATACTGATGATGTCTACTATGTTAAGGGTTTAAGGCATAATCTCATGAGTGTTGGAGAGATGTGCAGTAAAGGATATAATATTTTATTTGAGGATAAGATATGTGAAATCATGAAAGGATCCACAATAGTGATTGCTATAGGAAAGAAATCTAAAGGAAATATCTATCAACTTAAGGGTGCTAATGGATGATGCTTTATGACTCAGATTAATGACAATTGGTTGTTGCATTGGAGAATGTGTCAAATGAATTTTGATAACTTGGAGAGGATTAGTGTAGTTCAGGCCGTAAGAGATTTACCAAGGATTACAAATCTTGTTAGCACTATTTGCAAGAATTGTCAGTTTGGAAAGCAAGCAAGAAGCCATTACAAATCAAGGAACAATCTACTACTAGACCACTAGATTTAATTCATACAGATCGTTGTGGTCCTAGAAGAGTGAGAAGTCTACAAGGTGAAAGGTACTTTATGTTTTTGATTGATGATTATTCTAGATATACATGGGTTACATTTCTTAGAGAGAAGTTTGATGCATTAGATAGATTCAAGACATTCAAAGCTATGGTTGAGAATGAAGAAAATTTGAGGATAAAATTCTTAAGGTCTGATAGAGGTGGCGAGTTCACTTCCCATGAGTTTAATATGTTTTGTGAAGTGAATGAAATAAAAAGACAATTATCTTCTCTGATAACTCCTCAATAGAATGGAGTTGTTGAAAGAAAGAACATAACAATTCAAGAGGCTGCTAGATCAATGATTACTAAGGCTGGTCTACAGGAAATTTACTGGAGAGAATCTATTCACACTGATGTTTATGTATTCAATCAAGTTCAAGCAAGAGCAAATAGTAAAAAGACCCCCTATGAGCTATGGTGTGAAAGAATTCCTATTGTTAAGTATTTCAAGGTATTTGGAAGCAAATGTTATATCAAAGGAGATGAAGAAACTTTAGGAAAGTTTGATGCAAAAAGTGATGAAGGCATTTTTCTTGGATATTCTACTAAAAGCAAAGCTTACAAATGTTTCAATAAAAGACTGTGAAAGATTGTAGAAAGTAAAAATGTCAAGGTTGATGAAGCAATGGAGAATTCAATTGATGTTGATGGATATGTATATGATGAACCTAATTGTGTAAGGATTGAAGAAATTGTGGAAGAATAGGAAAATGAGAAAGAGAAGCAAAATGAAGAAAAAGAAGAAGCTCTAGTGGTGTCCCCTAAGACACCTAGATATGTGCAGAAGAATCATTCAAAAAGTTAGATCATTAGAGACAAGACAAAAGGAGTATTGACAAGAAGTACAGTTGCTGCTGGTGAGGTAAATCTGTGTTTACTTTCTGAGATTGGACTGAAGACTGTAAGTGAAGCATGTAAAGATGAGCATTGGATGGAAGCTATGAAAGAAGAACTTATGCAAATTGAGAAGAATCAAACTTGGAATTGGTCCCAAGATCGGTAGACAAAAATGTTATTGGATGAAAGTGGGTATTCAAAATAAGTTGAATGAGAATGGAGAAGTGGTCAAACACAAAGCAAGGCTTGTGTGCAAGGGTTACTCACAAGTAGAAGGCATAGATTTTCAGGAGAATTTTTCTCTGGTGGCAAGAATGGAAGCTATAAGGATGTTCTTAGTGTTTTCTACTCATAAAGATTTCAAGGTCTATCAGATGGATGTCAAGTTTGCATTTTTGAATGGTGAGCTAGAAGAAGAGGTCTACATGGAGCAACCAAAAGGATTTTAGTTGTCAGATCAACCAAATATGATATGCAAATTGAAGAAAGCTTTATATGGATTGAAGCAAGGTCCTAGATCTTGGTATGCAAGGTTAGACAGGTATTTGATTAAAAAAGGTTTCAAAAAAGGTACGATAGATAGTAATCTATATTTCAAAATTGAAAATGGCAAAATCTTGATTGTGGTAGTATATGTTGATGCCATTATTTTTGGAGGAAATGAAAATATGTGTAAGATGTTTGCAAAAGAATTTGATATGTCTATGTTTGGAGAGTTGAATTTCTTTCTTGGGCTACAAATTAATCAAACAGAGAAAGGAATTTTTATTTCATAGTCTAAGTATGTGAAATAAATGTTGAAGAAGTTTGGGATGGATGGTTCCAAACCTGTATGCACTCCTATGGTGACTGGTTGCAAATTAGGTAAAGATGATGATTCACCTAAGGCTAATCAGAGCAAGCATAGATCTATGATTGGTGGACTTTTGTATTTGACTTCTACTAGACCAAATATTATGCACATTTTCTATCTTGTGGCTAGATTTCAAGAAGATCCTAAGGAAACACATGTTGCTGCTATTAAAAGAATATTCAGATACTTGAATGGCACTTTGGATTATGGCTTATCATACCCTAGGGATACTGACTTTACACTAAATGCTTATACAAATGCAGATTGGGTTGGATGTGTAGATGACATAAAAAGTACAAGTGGTGGTGCATTCTTTCTTAGTTGTAGATTGGTGGCATGGTTGAGTAAAAAGCAAGATTCAGTTTCCTTGTCTATTGTTGAAGCTGAGTATATTGCTACTGCGTCTTGCTATACACAAGTTCTATGGATGAAACAAACATTGAAAGATATCACAGTTGTGTATGATGATCCTATTTCTATATTCTATGATAATACAAGTGCAATTAACATTTCAAAGAATCCAATGATTCACTTGAGGAAAAAGCATATATCTATCAAATATCATTTCTTGAGAGAGAAGGTTGTGGAGAATGAAGTAAAGCTTGAATATATCCCTACGAAGGATCAAATTGCTGATATATTTATGAAGGATCTTCCTAAAGATACTTTTGAGTATCTTTGGGAGAAGTTAGGGGTTATTTACCCTCCTTTCTTGAACTAGATGCATATGGAGATGCATCAGTGTAGTGGGTCTATGGATCTATCTTTCTTCTGGACTGATGTTTTGGTGGCTACCTCTTAGGGGGAGTAGGCAGTGTCATGTGTTGTCATTGTATGAGTATTATGTTTTTAATGTCAAAGGGGAAATCAATGTAAAATATATTTTTCCTTTGCCATTGATGTCAAAGGGGGAGAGGAATAATGTGAAAAAGAGAGGAGTATCATGTGAAAAATATTATCTAATAAGGGGGAAAAGCAAAAAGCAAAATCATGAGAAGTGTGTTCAGAGCTAGTATGTTGTCTTTGATGGGTTTTCACATCATGTGTTGCCATCAATGAAAAAGGGGGATATTGTTGCAAGAATGAAGGTGTTGCCATTGATTCCAACTGGTCAATTGGTTATCAACTAGTTGTTGTTGTAATTGATGTCATTGATGTAGGTTATTGGCTATATATGTTGAGGATATTGAGAAAATTGTAATGAAGAAAGGTTGCAAGTGTTCAGTGGTTGCTTCGGGTTTTCCTCCTATATTTGTGTGGTTCATATATGTTGATCATGGTTGTTGGAAAATGCTATATCCAGATTCTTAGATTCTAATTCATTGTATAGTGTGAGTTATGTTTACCAGGTGTGAACTATGGTTTTCTGTGTATTTGGCTGAGGTTTGGGAGAATTGTTGTTTGTCTAGCTTTCCTTTTGACTAAGTCTTATGACTTGCAGTTCTAGAGTTAAGTTGTTATGATTGCGTTGAAGATAATTTTAGTGTCTAGAAAGATTTGATCGTGTTAAGGGTTGTGTGTGCTTAATTGTTCTATGTGTTTTACATTGGTTTGAATGACCTTATGTTGAACACTACCTTCGAAGTTGATGAAGCATGTTGGGACCTATTTCGGTCCTCATCAAGTGTGTGTTTGGGTCACCCTCATTCTAATTCCACCCTAGGATGTTTTTGCGCCAACCTAATTTGAATTTAATAATGGATGACCGACTTTGGATATGTTTCAAAGTTGAAGATGGTATAAATATAGGATGAGTTATTGGTGAAAGATGTACAAGGATATAAGTGCAAAGAAGTAGAAAAAATATATGTGAAATAGATGTGAATCAGTGTGTGTGTGTGTGTGATGCGAGTGTGGTAGATCAGTGTGGAGTCTAAATGCTAAGTTTCTAGATGTAGTGAGCTAAAAGTGTACTCTATCTTTCATACATGTCTGCAAGTGGTTGAGTAAATTGTGGTGGAAATCTCTGTTGCATTGAGATTTTCTTCTCTCTGTAACATATATATTCTATCTTCTTTGTATCTATGTGGTAGTGAGCCCTCCGGGTGGTTAACCTTGTTGGACAGTGAGTCCTGATCTTGATAGCGAGTCTTTGTTTTGGAAGTGAGACTTTTTTCTTTAGTAGTGAGCCTTTGCAATCAGTTTTGATATTCTCTATAGTGTGAGTTAATCCTCACTATGGTTTTTCCCTCATTGGGTTTTCCACATAAATTTGGTGTTACTGTGTTTGTGTGTTGGTTTTCAATTTTTGCACTTGCACTTAAAGTTTAATCATTTTAGTAGAGTTAAGGATTTGTGATTGATCTAAGTTTTGGTGAATGATTTAAAAGGTTTAGATTTTCTATAACTGATTCACCCCCCTCTTAGTTGTCTGGTTCAACACTTTTGTCCCTAATTCTAGATAACTTCTTTCATATGTACTTTTAGAGCTAGAGATACAAATATACTTTTACCTTTTTAATTTAAGTATGAAGAATAGCTTACTCCTAACTATCAATCCTTGAATCCTCATAAATGGTATTGGTTATGAGGTATCCTTGACCTCCAATCCTCAAAAGTCCAAGACTCATGTTTTTCACTATTCACCCCCACCTACCTCCCTGTAATAACCAAGTTGCCATTATTGACTTAATTTGGTGTCACAACTACTCCAAAATTCTTTTCCAACCTATAAACAACTATTCATCACAAGGTTACAAATTCACATGCATTTTAAATAAAGAAGGATACCAATGCATCAATTACTGTGGCATTTAAAATTTTATGTCAGTCATGTGGATCATGATAAATTTAGTGGGTGGTTATGAATTTATAGATTTAAGGTGGATTCCTACATGTGGATTAGGGAATGAAAGACTAAAATTCTATAATATAAGTTTGTTCATCATTCAAAGGGTTGGTTGTTGAGCCAATTTTTTAGTCTATGAATGATTGCAAATGGATCTAGGGCATCAAATATTAGTATTCAGAGATATAAAAAATGAAGAAATTTATATTTTGTGAAGTGTAGGAAGGATATTGTAAAGAATATCTACTTATAATGGTATGTATCCATAGATGTTTGTAATGATTTATGCAAATATATAGTCACAAAGTTGCGTATTTTCTCTCACCATGTTTTTTGGTGTGGTTGTAATGAAGGTTTGATATATGTGTAACAACACATAATGCATTACAAAGCTTTTGTAATGGTCATTCCTTTACATATGGGTTATTGTAGTTTTGGTTATGGATTATTAACTATGTCCATTACAAATGATGTAATTTTTTATTATTATATAAATGCAATATGGTTTTGTTGATATTTTAATAAATATATCTCCCTCTTTTTTTTATGAATTAGTTGACTAATAGAGTAGGCATCAATCCACATTGTTGAGGGATAAAATAACTTTTGTTCAAATAATTTATTTGTCCTTGTTAGTTGTAGGAGTAGATTAGGAATAACATATTGTTCATGATTCATTATTATAAATAAGAGAATAATCTCAAACAAAACAAATCAAATAAATCATTAGAGAATCGTGGCATGCATATTTAAACCTTACCATTGCGTATGAAAGGATATTATGAAATTATTCATGGGATAAAAATATTATTTTCATCTACAGTTGCATGTGCAAGGTGTTAAATCAACTATATAATTTATTTTATGTGACAATTTATGGATCAAACATACATTGGGAATAGTTGTTTCTGCAATCATGTTACACTTTAATTGTTTTAAAACCTATTAAGGACACCTCTAGGAATACCCTCATAGTCCTAGCTATGACCAATATTCATGAGAGACTACCGACCTCATCAATTGGTGTTTAAACCTCCCCAATCTATTGATGAACTCTCCCCAATATTATGTGTAGGTCAAGATGTTCATCATGCTACTATGAAGCTTGAAGGTGTATGTTTTAATATGGATAAGGGTGAAAATAGATTCTAATATTTTTGGTTTCCTTGTTCATATGAAATTAATTTTCAATTCCATCATGATCACAAAATCATTGGTAGTTTGCATGTGCACGCATGGAAGAAACAATATTTATTAGAACTTAGAGATAGATGTAGTGTTGGTTTGAGG
Source organism: Sequoia sempervirens (assembly GCA_007258455.2). Lineage (NCBI taxonomy): Eukaryota > Viridiplantae > Streptophyta > Pinopsida > Cupressales > Cupressaceae > Sequoia > Sequoia sempervirens. The sequence continues at coordinate 234,589,064 of VDFB02000008.1, read as the reverse complement.
GGGATCAACTGTTTCAATATGATTTTTGTTAGTAGAGGAAATTTCTCTAATATATTGTCCATGTCATTGTGCCATGGATGATTTATGCAAGGTCTAACCTACAAATTTTTGTAACCTTTATTTACAAACTATACATCCCAATGTATATGTCATTGATTGAAAGTTATTGTCTTATATATAATTCCTTGTTGTGTTTTGTGTTGTGTACATACATCCTTTATTTTTTATTTCCCCTCCCAACTTGTCCCTTTTTTCCTTTTTTGTCTACTCCCAGAGATAGTTGTATTCTTGCTATGCTAGATAGTGACACACATCCCCAATGAGAGCCACTATTGGGACTCAATCTAATAGTGCCAATTTTTTCTTGAGTCCTAACTCATTTTTGTATTTTGGCCTCATTTTCCCCATCACTTAGACCAATTTGAGATCATTCTTAGTGGGTATCCCTTGGTTAGATTTACACTTATGTGTTGTTCTTCATCAACCCCACGTGCTTGTCATGTGTTAAATTTGTTAGGTTCTCAAAATTTCTAAGTGTGGAGGTTTTATTACTTTATTTTCTAAGGAATATGTTGATGCTAGAGTTTCCCTTCTTGGTGTGCCATTCTCCTTAAATTTTTTGTTTCCTTTATTTTAATTAGGATAGTGTACTTCACATTTTATCATACCTTTTATTCATTCCCCACCTTTACCCCTTTTCCTTGTTAGAACCTTCCACGTATCCTTTTCATTCATTCCCCACTTTTCCTTGTGTTTTTTGGTGTTTCAAAATCTGTCTTACTTGCATGATTTATCTCTAAAAATAACTCCCTAATCCTTTACACTATGTTACCTTTCAAAGTCACAATTTTAGCCATCCCTTTACTTGGGTACCTTTTCCTTGGTATCTCAAACCCTAATCCTTGAAACAATTTTCACTACATTATCTCATTGAGATCACAATTTTAAACTTACCCTAATTTTCATACCTTAAGGGATGAATTCCTTTGTACCTATAATCCCCAACTATTTAGAAATTCTTTCGTATGTCCTTTCAAAGTTAGAGATGCAAAGGTACCCTTAATTATTAAATTTAACCATGAAGCATGGCTTACTCTAGACTCTTGATCCTCAAATCCTCACAAATGGTATTGGTTATGAGTATCCATAACCTTTGATTCTTGAAACTCTAAAACTTATGTTTTGCATTATTCACTCTCACCTACCTTCCTACACAACCTAGGTCACAATTATTGACCCAATTTGATGCCACAAATACTTCATAAGGGTTTTACCACCCATAAAAAAATTCATCTCAAGGGCATAGATTCACATGTACTTATAGCAATGGAAAAATAAGGCAACCAATGTAGTCATTAATGTGGTTGTTAAATTTAAGGTCTCAATGTTTTTCATGCTAGCTCTTGATCATTAATAATTAAAAACACCATAAATATAGTGGGTAGTTTTTTGTCTCTAGATCTAGAGAATAATACCACGTGGATTAGGGTATAAAAGACTAAATGTTATAACTATGAGTTTGCTCATCATGCAAAGGGTTGGTCATTGAGGTAATTTTCTGGTTTGAAAATACTTGCAATTAGTTTTAGGGAATCAAACATTGACAATTTGAGCTACAAATGAGGGAATATATTTTATGTAAGAAAGATATTGTAAATAATATCTTCATCTAATGGTATGTATCCATAGTTTTTGTATTTATTAATAAAAATATAGTCACAACTAGGTATTTTCTCTCACCATATTTGTTAGTGTAATTGTAATGAAGTCTTGATGTATGTATGATAACATCTAATACATTATTTTTTTATAATGGCCATTTATTTGTTGAATACGGGTTATTATAGTTTTGGTTATGTATTATTAAGTATGTCCACTATAAGTGATGTAATATTTGATTGTCATATAAATTCAATTTGGTTCTACTGATATTTTTCTAAATGTATTTCCTTCCTCTCTTTTTTCATGACTCAATTACCTAATGGAGTTGGAATCATTACACATTGGTGCAGGATCAAACAATTTTTATTCAAAGAATCTCTTTGTCCTTGTTAGTTGTATGAGTATATTAGAAATATACATGGTGTTCATGATTCATTAGTATAAACCAAGGAATAATTTCAAGCAAACACAATCATATAAGTCATTAGAGAATCATAACATGCATGTATACACCTTTTAATTGCATATGAAATGTTAATATGAAATTATCCATAGGGCTTAAAATATTGCCATCATCTCTAGGTACATGTGCAAGGCATTAAATCAATAAGATAAGAGTTTTTATGTAGCTAGTTAGTCATTAATATAATGAAAAATATATGGGTTAGACATACATTAGCTATAGCTATTGTTGTTTCAATCACGATATATTTTAATTGATTTAAAACCTTATTAAGGATACCTTTGGTAATACCCTCCCGAGCCTAGTTATGCCCAACGTGTAGGAGAAACTACCCACTTTTGTCAATTGGTCTTTAACCCTCCTTAGTTTGTTGATGAACCACTATTCACCTTCTTGATGATAAATCCCTAGCCATAAAGGTAAGAAGAGTTATAGGATTATGGAGCAGTGGTTTTGAGATCCAACACCTACAATGCTTAATAATTATGTTTAATTTGGTTTAATTTCTAATGGGTTTGTGGATACTTTTCCTAACAATTTTGTTCTTCTTGGATCAACAACATCATGATAAATAAATAGTAAGGTATGGTATTATGATATGATGTAAATGATATATTTTAATAAGTATTTTATAAATGTAAAACAAGTGAGATTGATAAATGCTATATAATAATTATACAAATATAATTTTAATTATTAATAATTTGTAATGTATAATATTATACTATCCTTAAAGTATAAAAATTCTACAATATTATTCTTCACATTTTATTATTGAAAACTTGCAAAGGCCAATTTTAAGTTTTTTTTTTGTTTTGAGGTACATATTGTGATCATGCCTTTACAAGGATTAAATATGCCATCTAAATAATGACAAAGAGAGACAACCCCCTCCAACAAATAATTTGGCACAATTTCAATATTTTTTAGTGTTATCAATAATATGATCATGTCAAGAGTAAACACTTAAAAGAGAATCATTGACACATTGTAGTTGAGTGGGAGACATGGATATTAGTGAATACTTGAGCTATGAAGCTTTCCAGAGTGTAAAAAAAAGCATATTTTTAATGCTTCTTAGAACTATAATGAAGATTATTTTCTATTATACATGTGATTTCAAAATAAGTTAAAGCACATTGATTTGTAAATAAATTATATGAAAAAATTGATGTTATTTCTTTGCACTTTATGCACTAAAATATTCTAGTGTGGAAATTGTTGGAACCTAACCACATGCATGCAAAATTTTGTAGGTTAGGCTTTGTCTGCTATTGTTATGCTACTGGCTTTGTGTGACTCACCTTTGATAATTGATTTGAGAAGTTTTAGGTGAGTTTTTACTTTTCCAAAAGTTTTCTATGATGTCCCCTATTTGTTTCATCATGCTTTAGTGCCATCAATTTTTTTTTTTAAATTCTAAATGTTGAAGCCATTGGGGCCTTTTCCTTAAATCTTGTGTATTGTCAAGGTTTTGGCCTATCATTTTTTCTCATACTATCATGCTCTCCATACTGATCATGACCTCCCACTCATGTCTTTGCTAAAATTTTCTTAGGTGTTGGTTTTGTTATCTTTTTGAGCTATCATGTTCCATCCATCACTTGTACCATTCCTATCACACCCTCAATATATGAAATCTAACAATATCAAAGGTTTGTTCTCCTTTATCAAGATTTTGGAATTGGTCATCTCACCATCTAACTCCCTTTCCAACCTTGAAAAACCCACTCCTTCACAATAGTTTTTTATATCTATCAACAATGAGGTATTAGTCATCCTTTCACCCTCATGCTATTTCCATCATCTCCCTACAACTCTAAGGTTTGATAATTTTACTCTATTCCTAAGCATTGGGATTTTAGACTCTCCCTTCTTGATTACCATTTTCACTCATGATTTTCCTCCTTGATCCCCACTAGTTTAGAATAATTTCCAAAGTGTTTTAGAGGTTCAAACTTGGTCTTGTTGACATACCCTTCATTCTAATTGTAACCCCTCAATGCTTAAATCATCATGACATCATGCTAATATCATCCCACAATTAGAGTTGTAACCTACTCCACCCTTGCTTACATTATATTGATGTCATCATTGTATGGCACTAATGTCATCATTGTATGGCGCTAATGTCATCATGTTTTAGTGATCCCTACTAAATTATACCCATCGATGTCACCTTTAGCTACACCCCAAAAAATTTCTAGGTCTTTCATAGTTAATCTTTTGGGCCATCCTTAACCAAGTACCTCCTTACTATCTCCCCAAACTCCAAAGTCTATCACCCCACTTTGTGAAATCCCATTAGAGTTAAATTCTTGGTCATTCCATATCCCGATACCTATCATAGAGACATCTTGAAAGTATTTCCTTTCCAAACTACTCATTCAAAATTCCCTTTGCTGGCATCCCAGTTTTTCATGGTTTCTCTTGAACTTTGATGTCCCACAAGTCCACCTACTTTTCATTGGTTTCCTCTAGGATTCACTAGAATGGCTTGGAAGGCCACATGGTTTCTAGAAAGAACCTAAAATTGTATGAACAAGTGTTGAAAATTGATGATGTATTTTTATGGATTGATAATATTAAAGTGTGTCTTTGGTGCATGTTTGAGGAAATTTCCATAGGGGCTTTCTATAGGTGGTTGGGGTTTAATTTAATGATTGATTTGGTCTTGCACCTAACAAATGAAACCCTAATATTTTTTATATTCATAGAGGCATAGATTTGATTATTGAAGATGCGATGACCATGTTAGAGTTATTATAGGCATTTATTTATTGTAACAACCAATTTTCATGTCTCACGAGATGATATTGTAGTGTATTTCATGGATTCTTCCATGCCTATTGTACGTGAATTTGGACACATGTTGGTGAGTGAGTTAATCATAGAAATTCATGAGTGGATTCTTAGTGTTTGTTAGCACTTTTTCTGACCTTGATGAAGATCTTTGAGGTTGGATGATGCAAGCGATGATGAAAATGATGTGGGTTAAATTCCTACACCCTCATTATGTCACTTTTGGGGTGCCCCAATTCCAAATCTATGTAAGGTTTTTACAATTCATTTTAAAAGGTTGGGTTTTTTGTATTTTTAAGGGAAAAGGTCATTTGGGTCAAGCTGAAATTTATATTGTAATCTATGTAAATGAATGTAACAAAAATCTTGACTTTGTATGATATTTTTGTTGGGAAAATGTGTCTCAGCCTTGCAATTATATACAATATTGTTTATACGTTGGTGGGGTGGTGGAGGCATGGAGGGTTCTCTCCCACAAGGGGTCCGAGTGAAAGGAAAATTTTATTTATATTTTATTATTGTAAATCTGGATTGTTCATCATTATGTCTCAAATCTTATAGTCGATATTTTGTTAGCTTGACTTGCCCTAGAAGGCAACCTTATTTTATGAGGGTGTTGTATTATGACTGTGTATTGTGATGTATTCTGAGAGTTTGATAGTGGTCGTGTTGCCTCTGGATCTCTGGTTGGTGATACTCCTGTGAGAAGCTTGCTCTATAAGAATATTGTAATCTTTGTGATTTTTGAATAATATATTGGGTGGCTTTTGGAGTGTGGGGTTTTTTCTCCCAAAAGGGTTTTCCCCACGTAAATCACTGTGTTATGGTATGCATGATATTTATGTTTATTTGTATTTAAGTTTTTGTAATTGTTAAATATTTGTAAAGTTTTGCATTATTCTCCTCTCAATATTAATGTAGGAAGTTGTTCTTCTACCTTAACTTCCTTACAAGTGGTATAAGATCCTGATCACCTTTGGTTTCAATTGTGGGTTGTTGGGTTTTTGAACTAATCCAGATTTGAGGGGAGCTTGTGTAGAAGATACTTTATGATCTTGTTACAAGAATTTTCAGATGGAAAGTTTATCAGGCAGAATAGAGGTGGATAAATTTTCTAGAAATAATTTTGAAATGTAGAAGTTAAAGATGGAGGATCTGTTGATAGATCAAGATCTGTGGGATGCTGTTGACGAGAATTTTTCAAGGCCTATAGATCCTACTCAGGCTGCTCAATATGATGTTATGGATCGTAATGCCAAGGGTATAATTAGATTGTGCTTGGTAGAATATGTTTTAATTAATATCCATGAAGAGACCTTTGCACATAAACTATGAAAGAAGCTTGGTGAGATGTATCAAGCCAAATCTCTAGTGAACAAGATTTTTTTGCGAAAGAAATTATATTCCTTGAGAATGGAAGAGGGTGGATGAATTACAGACCACCTAGAAGCATTCAATATGTTGGTGGCTCAATTGGAATTAGTTGGTGTCAAAATGGATGAGGAGGAGAAATGTCAGATTTTACTTTGTTCTTTGCCTGATTCGTTGGATTTTCTTGTTATGGCTATTCAGAGTACTTCAATTATATTGAAGAATGAAGATGTGGTGGGTTCTTTTCTTTTTGAAGAGATGAGGAGGAAGGTATCCATCAGTACCAAGTAGGCCCTAAATGTTCATGGAAGACCTAAGGAAAAAGGCAAGAAGAATGAGAAGCGTGATAAATCCAAGTCCAAGGGGAGGTCCAAATCTCCTAGAAAGTCCATAGTTATTTGCTAGAACTGTGGTAAGCCTAGACATGTGTTCGTAAGGACTGCAAAGAAGAAAAGAAGAAAAAGAAAAAAATCATTTTGATCTAAGTTGGAGAGCGAAGATGGCGATGCATTCATTACAACTTTGGAAACTCATGTAGGTAATGATGCATGGTTAATTGAATCAAGTGCATCTTTCCATATGACCTTTAATAGATATTGGTTTTTTGAATATGAAGAATTTGATAGAGGTAAGGTGTACTTGGGTGATGATTCTTATTTAAATATTATTCACTGTGGTAAATTTAGAATCATGTTTCATGATGGTAGAATAAAAGGGATTAATGGTGTGTTGCATATCCTTGGATTAACATGAAATTTGTTATCTGTGAGCAAACTAATAGATGCAGGTGTGCAAGTAGTATTTTTTGATGCAGGATGCAAGATGGTTAGGGGTACTATGGTGATTTCTAGGGGTGTTAGATATGACACATTATATAATCTTGATGCATGCACTATTGAATGCAATAGTACTTTTGTGAAAAGAAAATCTATGGAAGAGGTGAGGGTTTCATATTTAGCAGATGGTTATGGATTTTGGGTACCCAAGGGTGCTCTTTCTTCTAAATTAAAGTTACCTACAAAGAAAACTATGTTATGGCACCAGAGACTTAGCCACATTGATAAAAAAGCTCTAAGGACCTTGAAAAATAAAAACCTTGTTGAAGGGTTGTTTGATTGTAATCTTGAATTTGATTTCTATGAGCATTGCATTTATGAAAAAAAAATCATGTTCACTTTTACTAGAGTTATCATAAAACTTGTGGTATATTGGATCTTATTCATTTTGATGTATTTGGTCTTGTAGATATTCCTTCAATTGGTAAATCCACATATTATGTTTCATTTATTGATGATTATAGTTGAAGGACATGGGTGTATTTTTTGAAGAGTAAATCTAAAGTTTTTCATTTGATTTAAATAATTTAAAGAAATGGTTGAGTTGCAGACTGAAAAGAAAATAAAATGTTTGAGGACTGATAATGGCAGTGAATTTTGCTCTAATGATTTTGATAGATTTGGTAAATATTGTGGTATTCATAGAAAAAATACAACTATTTATTCTCCACAATAGAATGGAGTTGTAGAAAGAATGAATAGGAAACTAATGGAGAAGGCTGGGAGTATGTTGATTGGTGCTGGTCTAGAACAAAGGTTTTGGGCTAAAGCTATTACTACTACTTGTTACATGATTAATAGATCTCATACATCAACTCTTGTTGATAAGACACATATAGAGGTATGGTCAGGCCACAAGCCTTCATTAAGACATCTTAGAGTTTTTGGTTGTGAGGCATATGCACATGTGCCAAATGAGAAGCAAACAAAGTTGGAGAACAAGGCTGTGAAATGTATCTTCATCGGATATAGTTATGGTGTGAAAGGATACAAGCTTTGGGATCCTGTTGCACAAAAGGTAATATATGGTAGAAGTGCTATTTTTAGAGAAACTAATCCTTCTTCTGTTACATTGCAGCCAAAACAAAGTAAACATGTAGATGTGATTCAATTTCCTTCTATACCCGAGAAAGTTGAATTGAGGCCCATAGATACTCAAGAAGTTGAGGACAACTCATCTAGCTCTGAATCTTTAGAAGAGGAGGAAGAACCTCCAACTCAGCTTGTTCGTAGGTCTACAAGGCATAGACAACCACCTAAAAGGTATTCACCTGATGATTGGCAATGTATTTTTTCTTTGAATACTAACATGGATGAACCCAAATCGGTAGAAGAGGTATTATGTATGAATGATGCTGAATCCTGGAAGATTGCTATAGATGAAGAAATGAAAGCTTTAAAAAAGAATGATACATGGGATCTTGTACCATTTCCTAATGGAAGAAAACCTATTGGTTGTAAATGGGTGTTCAAGAAAAAGATTGGTTCAAATGGAAGTATTGAGAAGTACAAAGCAAGGTTTCTTGCAAAAGGTTACTCTCAAGTTGAGGGTGTTGATTATGGTGAGATATTTTCTCTTGTTGTAAAAATGACATCCATTAGATGTTTGATTTCTATTGTTTTTGCTTATGATTTATAGGTTGAGCAAATGGATGTGAAAACTACTTCATGGTGACTTGGAGGATATTTATATGACATAACTAGAGCAATACGTGGTGAAAGGTAAAAGTGAATTGGTTCGCAAATTGAAAAATAAATTGTATGGCCTAAAACAGAGTCCTAGGATGTGGTACCAAAAAATTTTTACATATGTGTTGAGCTTGATTTGAGCATTCTAAATCAGATCATTGTGTTTATTATAAAACTGATGGTGATTGTTTCTTGTTTATTGCATTATATTTTGATGATATGTTATTTATTGGTAGAAGGAAAGGTATGATTTTAAAACTCAAATCTCAACTTGTTGCTAAATTTAAAATGAAAGATCTTGGTGCAGCTAAACACATTCTTGGGATGTAAATTAAAAGAGATTGAGTAAACAGAAAGCTATGGCTTGGCCAAAGTAAGTATTTCAATTCAATTTTATAGAGGTTTGATATGTAGGATTGTAGACCATTGTGTGTTCCTATTTTAGCTAGAATAAAGTTATCTATTTTAGATTGTCCAACATCCACATTTGAGATGGAAGAGATGAGCAGAGTGCCTTACTAGAGTTCAATTAGAAGTTTGATGTATGCTATGGTTTGTACAATACCAAACATTTCCCAAGTAGTGGGAGTTCTTTCTAGATATATTGTCTAATCCTAGTAGAGTTCATTGGGATGCAATTAAAAGGGTCTTCAGATATTTGCACAGTACCTCAAACTATTCCTCATGTTATCATAGTAATATGACTAAAGACGAGATTTACCTTGATATTCATGGTTATGTGGATTCAGATTGGGTAGGTGATCTTGATAGTAGGCGATCCACTAGTGCTTATGTGTTTACTTTATTTGGTGGTGCAATTAGTTAGATGAGTAAGCGATAGGTTGTGCTTACTTTGTCCACTAATGAAACTGAGTATATGGCATCAACTCATTCTTGTAAAGAAGCCATTTGGCTTAAGAGACCATGTTCAAATATTAGAATAAAACAACGTGCAGTGACAATTTATTGCGATAGTCAGAGTGCAATATGTCTAGCTAAGAACCTAACTTTTCATGTTAGAACCAAGCACATTGATGTACAATATCATTTTGTTAGAGATATGGTCAAAGATGGTAGGGTGAATTTGGTTAAGATAGAGACTTTGATGAATGTTTTTGATTCTTTAACTAAGCCTATGAACATAGAGAGGTTCAGATGGTGTTAAGATTCAATGGGCCTTTTGACCCCTATCAATTAAGAGATGATGTTTATAAACCATCCCGTTGCTTTTGCAAGGTGTTCGAAAAGTGGGAGATTTGTTGGGAAAATGTGTCTCAACCTTGTAATTACATAAGGTACTCATTAGTGATGGGGGGCCAAGGGGTTCGGGTGAAAGGAAAATTTTATTTATATTTTATTATTGTAAATCTAGACCATTCATCATTATGTCTTAGATATGAGGGTTGATATTTTATTAGATTGACTTACCCTAGAAGGAAACCCTATTTTATGAGGGTGTTGTATTATGACTATATTGTGATGTATTATAAGAGTTTGATAGTGGTTGTGTTGCCTCTAGATCTCTGGTTGGTGATACTCCTGTGAGAAGCTTGCTCTGTAAACTTATATTGTAATCTTTTTGATTTCTGAATAATATATTGGGTAGATTTTTTTTCTCCCAAAAGGGTTTTCTCCATGTGAATCACTGTGTTGTGGTATGCATGATACTTATTTTTATTTCTGTTTAAGCTATAACTATTAAAGATCTATAAAGTTTTGCATTATTCTCCTCTCAAGATTAGTGCATGAAGTTGTTCCACTACCTTAACTTCCTTACAATTTTGTAATGGCAATGTAAAATTTGCTCATAAAATTAATATAAGACATATTTATTCCTTGTAATATATTTTGTGTTTTTTGTTATTTGAGCGTTTTATGGGATTTAGAGTATAACAAAACTTGATGCCACTGTTAGCTACACTTGTCATCATCATACCACATACAATTTACATTACCATCAATTTCCACAAATAAATGCCAATTGTCACTTCAATCCACTAATGATGCAACATCTTTTCCATTACCTACTCCAATACAATAAATTTTCTAATCACTTTCATCCATGCCACACTCATTTCTTCTACCATGAACATCTCATTAGTCTTTTCAACATACCCTTGTTGGTAATTTTAATTATAATTACGTACTTTTTCTAAATATTTATCATACTTTAGTTCATTAATTAGCTACATATTGCATGCAACTATCATTATTGTAATTATTCAATATAGTGCTTAATTAAATGTCCCATATTAATTCCCCTCACTATAATTTTACCTACAATTTATATTTGAGGACAAATGTCCTTGCAGCTGAGGGGGAAACAAGAATCTATGATCTCATATGAGTCATTACCTTACCTTTATGGAAAATATATGATTTAAGTACATCTGTAGTAATTTTTCACCTTTTACCCTATTTTTCTTGGGAATGGAAAATCATTTTTCATTCTATTCAAATAATATAACCAATAACCAACATTAATAGTTGCATTCAACTAAAGGAAATAAGGAAGAAGACATTGATTGGAGAGTAGGCAAAAAATTTATGGAATTCACAAGATAAAAGTTGCACTAAAGGTTTATTTGAATTGACACAAAATGGGTGGTGGTCCACTTTGAAAATAACTCATGGATCATACAATGATCTTGAGTGATCAAGACTACATACCAATCTTCCAACAAGCAAGAAGCAGGATGACTAGACTATTTTTATTGATCAAGACATTATATAATGAGAACAACATGCAGATACGGTGGCAACCAATTTTTTTATAGTACCAAGAGGACAACTGGACCATTCATCTCAAGGTACTAAATGCCTCTCCTTGACTTGTGTATGGGATTGTGTTGTTTAAATCGTAAAGTATCTGACATGTGAGGGAAGACATTCCTTACTTTTACTGTTCATTTTAAATTACTCAACCACCTTTGTCATAGTAGGAATGTAAATGTTCCAAAATTTATGTGTCATATATTATAAAAAATGTTATTTGAATTCAAGAAAGGGAAACCCTTAGCATTATCACATCATTATCTGATTCAATTGTTAATAAAGTGGAGTTTGAGCATCAATTTATAGAGTTGTCCTTGGAAGAATTTTTAGAATTAAATGATACAAAATATAGGCTAAATGTTGGACCTAAGGTAAGATTCAAACAACCTTAAGGGAATAGGGATCATAGGAAGAAGAGGGTGAGTGTGTGGCTTCTCCTAACTAGGTGGATTCCTCTACTCACAACCCTCGTCTAGTGAATGTGTCATCAACTTCTCTTGGTGTAACACCTTTGAGCCATGCAAAATCCCTTACTCAGGAAAAATCTCCCAAATAAAATTTTCCACCTACATAAAGTGTTTCTCCACAACATGGAACACTTGTAGTGCCACCCGCAAAAAAGAAGAGGAAAAAAACTCCATCTTCAAGAAAGGATCCAATGAAACATGGGGCTTCTTCAAAACCCCCTAGGCACTCACATCACCTCAAAGGAAAAAGACTAGGAATAGGTATGACTCTAATGAAGTCAAAAATAGTTTTTATAGACTTTGATACAAGATTAGAGAGGGAAGACTTATTTGTAAGAAAATAATACTCAAGTCCACCCATTTTTTCCTTAAGTCAAGTAGAAGTGATGAATCAGTTAGTACATTGTAGGAAGCCATGGAAAAGATAAAATAGTTGGAGGAACATCTTTGATTACAACAACAACAAGGTATTGGATTGGATAGGCTAGCCCAAATGGCGATCATGGAAATAGAAATAGATGAAAAAGTATGAATTGATCAACAAAAATACCCAATAGGTGACTTCCCCATGATTGTTCTGGTTGACCATCACACTATGACTATGGAAATGAATTGAGAAACCAAAAATAAAGGAAAATAGTGGTTAAGGGAGAAAGAAAAATAAAAAAATAAATAAAGGAAAAATATACCAAAATTGAAAGACTAAAGAAGAAAGTAGAGTGGTTGGCTTCAATGACACCTCAATTAGTAGAATGCAAACTTCCAACTAGGGTTTATGCATTGTTTCTAAAATAAAAATTCCTAAATTTTTAGTTTATGCAAATACATTACGATCTTCCACATTACATAAGAACACCCAACTCCTTTATTTTCAAGAATTTTACTCTTGAATTGTAAAATATTTTTTTTGAATTTTATATGCATGAGTATGAAATACCCTATCAAGAAAATTAAAACCCATTGATATATGTAGATGATGTTCAATTGAAAGCTATGAAATCATTTATACAAAATGAAAATAACATGGGTCAAAAAATGAAATAGTACAAAGAGTTGGAGAATTCATATTCCTTGAAGATCATAACATAAGAAAAAGACCCATAGGAAGAGCTAGATGAATGGGTTGCATTCATAGAGAACATTGAAATAAAAAGGAAAATGTTTGAAACTAGGAAAATAGATTATAGGATGTTCACAAGGTTAACCACACAAGCAGGAAGGGAGGCATTACCACTATGCACAACTAGATGGGATGAGTTAACTAATGAATTCAAGAAGAAGGAACCTCATTTTGTCCTTAATTATATTGCAAAAATAAACAAACTACACATAGATATCTACAATTGCTGGTAGATGCAAAATTATTTGGTTACCTCTAGATTTCCAACCATCACTTCTTTGATTCCCTATACCACATTGGCAAGGGAGGTGGCCCTATAATGTAGCAGATGAAAAATATCATTGGGAACATATAGAGGGACATAAAGGATTCTATTTAGAAAAAGATGAAGTTAGGTTAGATCTAGAGGATTTCAAGTTGCTAGCCCTTCTCTTGCTTGAGTACATGTAGACCTTTAGCTGGGGGAGTGATGAGCCTCCTAATTGTTACTATTAATTTTATCTATTTCTTGTTTTATGACACCATTTACGACATTCCAAAAAATTTATAACATAATCTTTTTTTTATATTGGTAATGGGCCGAAGCTGAGGCACTTTTGACTAGAGTAGATAACCAGTGAGACCACATTGTTGAGGGACCTCATCCTCATATATGTTTGAAACACAAGTAACACCCTTATATCTTCATGTGCCATCCTCTACCTTATCTCTCCAAGACTAACCATGCAGAACTATGAGCCTAAAAGCCTAGTAGGGACCCCAAGGAAGAAGTGAAAGAATCACGAGGGTTTGATAAAGAATCGCCAGGCATGAAAGACCCATTTGGGTTCGAAAATAGTCCACAAGTAGTTCACACTGACAAGAAACTATATCCATGAGCAACACATGCCTACAGGGTCCGCGAGCACACCTAACCTAGCAGGGTCGAGCACAATCAGTCACCACATCCATCGGGATCACTTGCACATCCTCCAAGATCAACCACCACTTTATTTTTACCTCCGATACCAAGGTGGGACCAAATTGGTGTAAACACCGCTATCGGTCTAGGCAGGGACTTGAACCTTGGTTGCCCCACAAATGGGAAACCATCTCACCATTACACTAATAGGTGATCCCCAATTTATGACATAATCTAAGCATTAGACTTGGTAATTGATTATTTGATAATTACTTGTATGTTTACATGATTATTGCTAAAATGTGATAGTATATTTTGATAAATTATGGTAATTATAATATATAAGTGTCTTCAAAAGAAAAATAATCTCACATGTAGTAAAAGAAGAAGACAACACGTAGCAACAACATAAGGATCATGAGTAGTTGAAGGATCACATGCTTGCAACAAAGAGGATAAGAAACACGTAGCCAAGAAACTTGTATCCATTAGAGCCATAATATTCAAAGATATGATACTAGTCATCCACAATAATTTTAATGATTAAGAAGAAACTCCACGATAATAGAAAATGGCAGGAAACTCTTTATTGTATTCATCATGCCAATTATTCAACATGTCAACAACCTTTGCTTTCGATCACAGTTAAAAAAGTTATATTATGATTCTATTTTTGAATTTTTTTATTTTGATGAAATAATCCTCTTCCTATTCTTTAAGAATGAGTTGAAATTTGTAATCTAGATTCCAATTTGTCTAAGAAAATTTAGGATTAGACATTCTATATATTATGGGATCTGTAGTAGGAGGGTAACAATGATTTTTAGCATTTTGTACCTATTTTTCTAAATATCAATAGAATGGGTTTCTTATTAGATGGTATCAAGTTGAAGGTGAATGAAGGACTAATTGAGTGATATATTTACAAATTAGAAGAGTGTATCTACCCAAGCAAGGGCCCACTTGAGGTAATTTTGCAACTCTATTATTAGTGTTAGTGATGAGTTTTTTATTAGATAAGTAGGGAAGGGCCCTAATCCTGTACAACAGCTAAAAACTGAGCAAAAACAACCTAGAGAAATAGAATGGAAAAATAAGAACTAACCAAACATCAAAACACCTAAACATTAATAGCACTAGCTAACCATATAGGATCTTAAGTGGGCATGTAGGCCAGAAGTAAAATTACCATCAAGGCACACATGCTTCTTATCATCATCAAAAACATAGATCAAAATAAATACTATAAATTGGTCACAGGCCATAAAGATGAGTCCATATAGTCTCAACAACATAATTATAAGTCTTAATAAAACTATTTAAAATAGTAGCCAACCAAAAAAATCTAAAAAGCCACATAGCTAGACAACATCATGTTTTTTTGCAGTAGCAATCAACTCCTAGTTATCCTCGAGATCAGAGATAAACTCCTTCTAGTCAGTGTCCCCAACATTAGCAACATATTTATCTTCCATCAACTTCCCTTGCCTCTTGAGCTGTTTCCTAATCTTTGTCTACCCCAAAATAGTGCCAACAACACACTTCATGAGGCCATCAGTTACCTTCATAAAAGTGAAAATAACACTTTCCATCTCTTCCATATTAACCTACAAAACATTTTATTTGATTTTCCAAATCATCACTAGTAACATTCTTCATATCATCCATCAGGGTAACAGATAATTCCTTTTTAGTCTCTTCTTGACCTGCTACAACACCATCAGTAACATCATCACCATCCACATACTCATCCTCTTCCATCATATTGTCCTCCTCCATTTCTTTCTCATCCCCCTCTTGATCACTATAATGCTCACTTTCAGTCCCTTCACTTTCATCATCATTCATAACTTCAAACTCCTCATTTAAAGAGAGCGCCACTTCCTCCTTGTCAAGAGAAATTATTTTCCCTTTATCCTTATCCCCCATCTCCATAAAATCAACTTTAGCCAGATGAGCAGACCTCCACCCTCCTTTATTAGAAGCACATAAACCCTCATCATTCACAACCTTTTGTTATCCATCATTATCCTCAGTGATAGTAGTGATATTTTCATTTTTAGGGGTTTTTTTGCATTAGCTTTTTGCTTTTAGGAGGTTCCAACATTAAGGGGGAATGTTTCCTCTTTCAGGGGTAGTCTTCAATAATTCTATTTCCATTGAAGGCTCAACAGGTTTAGGCTTAGGGTTCTTATTTTTAGAGGAAACTTTTTGCTTCTAGAAGCATGGTCCTTAACAAAAGGAAAAGGATTGCAATCAATAGGCTCAATCCTAACAATGGAATTTTAAGGTTTTTGGCCACAAGGAGGGTTTGCATTCTCAGGAGGGTTAGCATTGTTCAAAGTAGTATTCTTGGGAGGGATATCATGGCCTAACATAAGAGGGTTTCCATGCAGATTGTTCGAGAGCACATATTTATACAAAGCCATAACAAGGCCTTGATACATGGGAGGGGACGTTCCTTTCTTTATGCTTTGTTGTAGGGATGATAAAAGATAGAAATGAATATTGATTTTCAAATTATGCCTAATATGGTTAAGAATAGGGAAACAATAAGCATACACAGTCATATAGCGACCCTCGAGTGTAAAATAATGCATAACATAGAGGCTTACCACAACATACATCAGAGGGAGATTGAGGTGAGCATACCCATTCTAAAATATATTGAGCTTCCTGATGAGAGCTATTTATGTCTTATTTTATGCCATATTTAAGCCTATTTCATACACCTTCATAATCATTTCCACATACCATTTCTGTTGCATTTTCATACCATTTTAACATTTACGTTGCACATGATTAAATATATATAAGTGATCTTTAATATAGTTTTGAGATAAATATATGGACATTAATTACTGGTTGTGTTTACTAATGAGCATTGTGATTTCTAGCCTTGGAAAATATATATTGTAGATCTTCCTATCACCTTTTGTGTAGGAACCTTCCTATCATTCAACTCTTTCTTCCATCATTGTCACATGGAATCTTGCCACATTGGCTCAATGCAACGACCACATCTACCAAGGACATCGAATTTGTTTTACATGGTTGCATACAACAATGTTCATTTGATTGGATATTTCAAATGTCGATCTTCACCTCAATATTCAACATTATTAGAAGACAATTCTTCTAGCTATGTATGCCTCTTCAACACATGGTCCTCTCTACCAATCATTTTATTACTGCCATGTCAGAAATACTGGGTCCAAATAAGGGGAACTCGTTATTCACTTATTAGCTGGGAAACCAAAATCTACTTGTTTCCTATTTTTCAACTATTGTTGTAACAAGAACATTTTTAATCTATGGCTTGCAAACAAGGATTTACGTGGGCCATTATTGGATGTATGCCAAAAGAAGTGTATTCTATTTTATTATGTTGTTATAGACTTGAGCTATAAATATGATATGTAATATCAGCTCAAGCGAATTCTTGAAAGCAAATTTCTGTACAGGATTTTGTATCGACAATATTATTTTCTGATAAATAAAATCAGTGCTGCATAATTAGTCATGTGTAGAGAAGCTTCCTGTATTTCACCACCCAACAGACTAAGGAGGGGGGCCACTTCTTGGGACATCTAGTGATTTTTAGCTTTCGTAGTTACAGTAAAATGTGTTTATTTCTATTATTTATTTGACGCTGTTTCTGTGTTATCTGCAAGTGTGGTTTGCAGTTCATTTAAATTCTGCAATTCTTATGAGTTGTTGTTGTTCCTGTCGCCATGAAGTGATAGTTCCTATCATCAGAATAAATTTTCATTTTGATTTGTTGTAGGTTTATTTCCATAGCTGTATTCATAACCACTCATCTCACGACTTTCACCCCTTTGATTGGCATATAGCCATGACACCTCTCACAAGCTTACGCCCCCAGATTGACACGTATAGACCAAATTGAAATTCATTATAAAGCGTTAAATCTTTCTTATTATTTTCCCCAGTGTTGGCCTATCACTTCCCTCCTTTCTTAAAGAAACTATCCACAAATATCTGGTATTCTCTATTTCTCTTCTTAACAATCTTCATCCCCTCATTGGCTAATCCTGTAGCCTCCACAATCAACTAAGGTGTAACCACAAAATTAATAGTGTTGATAGACACTTGACTTCCCTACCATGAGTTGATGAATTTAGAGGTCAGAGTGTTATTGTAGCCCCTCATAGCCTAGAAGAAGGACACCAACCCAAATTTTCAAAAAGCTCCCATAGCTCCACATTCTGCTTCAACTGCCACAATTCATTGGCTTTGTTCTCTTCTGAGGACAACCCATACTCATAGAATGTAAGCTACTGTTACCCTTCTTTCTTCCAAAGAACTTATTCAAACATAGAACCGACACCTTAACACTAGTATAGAGAGCTTTATAACTGGTGAACAACAAAGATAAAATGAAACTTTTATCAACAAAACACCAAAATGACAACTGCCAAATAATAATAAAGAAGAGAACAATCCAAAGAGTTTTCAAGTTATGATTGTTTGTAACATCTTTGCTAAGAGTTAAATCATAGTTGCCAAGCCCCTCCTTAAAAAATAGCTATAAAGGATGTAAAACACGTGAGATATGACAAACACGCAAGAAAAGATCATTATATCACAATGTAAGCTAGCATTTTTATACAAATAACTCTTAATAATAACACCTTCATTAATGTCATCATCATTAATAATATCAACTCAATTATTCATCATCTGCACAATGCGATCCCTTTTTGATTTTCCTTGATTAAACACCATATTAACATCCATTGTAATATCTCCTTTAATCCATAAATCTCCCATTGTCACTTGATATAAGATTAAATGATGACTCATATTTCTCCTTAATAATTATTTCTTTGATATGACTTGACATAGAGGAAAACTCCCAATACACCTAGTTTTGATTCTTTAGTGCTTTGTTGGCAACTGTGTTAGCAACACAATTCCTGTCCCTATACAAATGCTAGACTCTATACTGAAGGAAGGTCCTTATAATTCTTTGCTCTCATTCATCACATCTCTAACCTCCCATGGAACATCTGCTTCCCTTTAAAATTATCAATTATTAATTTTGAATCACCTTCAATGATAACTTTAGTGAAACTAAGACCCTTCATTATTTTTAAACCACCCTAAACAACCATGGATTTGACAACATTATAATAACAAAATCTAATATTTTTACCATAACCTTCTATTAATTTTCCTTGATGGTTTCTTATAATACCCCCAGCTCTAGCTAAACCATGATTCCCCTTTGAGCATCCATCAAAAGTACATTTAACCCAACCAACCTTAGGTGGAAACTAGATCATGTTTTTTCTAATGAGATATTTGACCCAATTGATTTTAGTTAGATCCTATTTAAGATCCCATATTTGTTTAATTCTGATCTCTTTGTAAGAAGGCATATGTTTTGTGGAGGCATAAACTCTTGCATTGATGTTTTCCTGTATTTTGTATTTTATAGCCATGAAAAAATATTTACTGCTTTTTGTAGACTCTCTAAAGATCATGTTATTTCTCTCCTTCCATTACCCCCACACAATGAAGGGAGGAACATGTCTCCAAAGATCCACTATAATGTTATGAGAATAAGGACAACCTTACCAACTTTCAACAAACTACTTAATTAAGGAAGGAAAGACCCAATTAGTCATCAACATAGGAAGAAAGTAGGACAAAACCTCAATAGAATAGGAAAAATGGAAAAATAAATGCACTATACTCTCCAAGTTTTCTTTACAGACACAACACCTATTAAAAAATTGAAAACCCCTTTTGTTTAGGTTATCAGTAGTAAGAATGTTCCCATGAACAGTAGCCCACTAGAAACAATTCACTTTAGGGATCAATTTTTTATCCAAACCCGTCTTTAATGAAATTAACTTTGAGGAATCAAAGGATTTTCCATCACTTCATAAGCATATTTCATTGAAAGGCACTCTGAAGAGAGATTAGTTCATATCCACTCATCCTCTCTATCCTTTCAGAGAAAAACATCACCTATGTATTGGTTTAAGGTTAGCAAAGTAGCATCCCAATTTTGTTGTGTTCCCCCTCTTAGTAATCTATCTCCTCTTAATTGATCTATGAAGTTTTTCCAATTAGGCTCCATTCCTTCCCAATTAATATAACCCTCAATCTATTTACCATTAATTATGAGAAGCCTTTATTTTAGTTGAAGGAGGTTATTAATGGAGGAAAGCGGGGCACCATTAAACCAAACTTCATCCCAAAAACTAGTATTCTTTCCATTCCCTATTCTTTTCCTAACCCCAAGTCGTAAGACACTTCTGGTTTTCATAAGGTTGTTCCAAAACACAGAGCCATAAGGAAGATCCAAAGCACATAGAAAGCTTCCCTAATCCATGTTTCTTAAATATTTGGCCCTTAAGATTTTGACCCAGTCCTTAACACCTTCAAGAAGGTGCCATCCCATTTTAGCAATAGGAGCTTTATTGAAAAGTCTTAATCTCCTTATACCAAGACCACCAACTTTTTCAGGGGCACACACTTTATCACATCCCACCAAAGCAATTATATTATGCTCTTCAGTCCTTGTCCATAAGAATCTCCTTTGAATATGTTCTATCTTTTCAACAATAAATGTAGGGATATTAAAAAGAGAAAGGTAGTAAACAAGGATGTTCTGTAAAGAAACTTTAAGCAACTGTAATTTCCCTACTTGATTGAGAAGTTTACCCTTCCACCTCGCTAACTTCCTTTGAACTCTTTCTGTAATGTAATGCAATAATTGTTGCTAGGTTTCTTAGAAATTAAAGGGATACCTCGGAAGGCAGCTGGAAGAATTAAAAAAATAGATTTTTCTTTTATTATAATTTATATATTGACCAAAAGCCTTAGCATAGTCATTCAAAATAGATTTCCAGTGCCCAACTTCAATAACCGAGGCTTGTCCAAAAAGGATGGTATCATTGAAAAATTGTAGGTGAGAAGCATGAGGAAGACATGAAGCAACCTTAAAACTTTTCAACAATCTTTTATCCAAAAGATTTTGAATGTTTCTCCCAAGGACTTCAACCACTATTATGAACAGGTAGGGAGAGAGAGGATCTCCTTGTCTTAAGCCACATCCACAAGAAAATTACCATTTGGGAACACCATTCACCAGAATGGAGCACTTGGGAGTAGTAATACAAGAGGAAATAAGCTTAAGAAACCTTCCTTTAAAACTGTACTACTTGTCATGTCTTAGACTTTGGTGCTGCTTGCATTTGCTTTATATGAAACTGATATATGAATAAATGTGTGTGGTAGAATAAATAATAAATAATATGATATTTTGAAAGATGAAATAAGTGAATGTTTATTTCATTTTAGAAAAGATGAAATGCAATGAATAAATTGATTTATTTTGAAGTGATGGAAAATAGAAAGTGTTATTTGGAATAATGAATTATATTGCCTCAATTTATATTTTCTTGGATAATAATATATTAATGGGTGCCTGAGTTTTTAATGAGTTGTAGGTTGTCGAAGACCAAGGGTGTGGTTAAGGTAGAGGAGGTTAGCTACCTAGCAGGGTTAAGATGGAACAGTTTCTCTTGCACACACACAAGCACTTAGTAAACATATACTTGCATTTAGAATTTTATTTAGTTAATTATTTGTATTGTTCTTACTTTATAATGATTATTTAAATTAATTAGTGGTAAATTAAAAGTGCATAGAAATAAAGGAATTAGTTTTATTTTAATTAATGATTTCATTTGAAAATTAAAAGATATTTATTTATTATTTGAAGATAATTATGTTGCATAGAAAATAAATCTTTTTTTCTTTTAAAAATTAGATTTACTAGATAAACTTGAAATAAATCTTGAAAAAGATGGGAAGATTTTCGAAACAAATTGGTAAGATAAAAAACATTAGAAAAGTAGAAAAATAGGAGAAAAGAAGTTAAATTTAGAAAAACAAAACAAAAAAACAAAGCAAAATAAAGATGGGAAAAATAGGGAGAAAATAATAATAAAAGATAATAAAAAATCTTATTCATGCAACTAGAAGATTCATTTTGTTTGCTCGATTGATTTTTCTCTATCTTCCATTCTACAAAAAAAATAACTCACAGTAGAATAGGGGATTTAAAAAAAGTAGAAAAGAATAGTGGAAAGACAAGGAGAACAAGAGGAAGCCAAATCAGAGAGCGATTTCTAGGTTTTTAAATTCATTTCTAATGTTTTTCAATTTTCAAAATATGAGAATAAATAATCGTATTTGTGGAAAGATTGAATTCTTCGCTGAAACCCCTTTGTGTATATCAATTGTTTATAATAGTTGCAATCTTGCATCAACATCATGGTTGTACTCGTTTGAGTTTTCTTGCTCCTTATATGTATATATATACATACATATATATATATGTGTGTGTGTGTAAAAATTATATTATCTTATTGCTGAAAAATGTATCCGGCATAGAATTTTTTTTTTTTTTTTAATGAATTAGCGAATTGCTATCTTCATCTCTCTTCTTCAGTCAACATTAAATTATATATATATATATACTGCAACGTATATTACATAATACCTTTGCCCATATATATAAATTTCTGAATGGATAAATATTAGCATATTTTGAATCAAAATTACAAAATGGGAATCATTGTTTTTATTTTACCTTTGTATGCAAGTTCTTAAAAAAATAGAGTAAGGAAAATTCGCAGCCATGCTACCTTGGGAAGGCTACTTGTGGAGGAAACCGCCCCTCCATAGGCCGTGACCTGTAGAGATGGCGCTGCCCCCATAGGCAACACACCCCCATATGGGACGATGGCCTCATAATATACATGTATGATGCTGAATGTTGAATCTTCCTTCAAATTGGTACTTGTTGATACTGCGCTTGTTGTGTGCTAAGTGATGACTGCGTTTAGTTTTTCTGAGGTTGCAATATATATATATATATATCTATGTGTGTGTGTGTAAATTTATACATTTGGAATTCTATAATTATAGTATATAATTCTGATTTTAAATGATATTTTACTTCTATTTTAATGGATATTTTCTATATATATATATATATTGTTGGGTGAAAATTATGTAATCCCTTTAACAAATTACAAAACTTGATTTCAACCACAACTGTGTGAGATACAATCTCTCCTCTTAGAAAGGGGAGGCACCCTTCTTACTGCTTATTGAAACTAAGTAAAACTAATTAAGTATTCACACATTTAATGTACACTACGATTAAGACATGGGGGTGTGTCACATTCATAGTTCTCTTTTTTCAGAGAATATGTTTTACAATGCTACACAATTTTAAGTTCCTGATTCGATACAACTTCAAACTAAAAAAAAAGCAGTAATTTCGATATTCTTATCTTGTCAAAGCAAAGACTAAGAATACCAACATAATAATGATAAATGATAAAACAAGAAAACTCACGAAGGCACAAAGTCATTTCATAGATTTCACCAATGAATCCTTTGAGATATGTAACACCAGTAGTATTAGAAGCAGAAAGTCTTCTAGATACTCCATGATAGATCCACGAACAATATGAATAAATACAAGCACAAATTCTTGTAGAGAATTCACCAACAACATTCAATCAATATCATAAATTTGAATAAAAGAGTGTAACTCAAAGTTTACATAGATTTACTCAAAGCCCTTAGATCTCAATCACTAATCACTGCCAATCTCAATCAAATCCAAAATATAATTGATTCCAACAAAAAGTTTGGTATGCAACTCACTTCCTTATTGATCAAAATAGATTCACAAAGATGAACACAAAGTTTCATGTATTTGCTTCTCAAAGGGGCAGCACTTTGTTGCAAAAGATAAAAGGTCCAGATTACAAAAAAATCCTCTCATATTTATAAAATAGAGGGAAGAGAAAATCTAGGAAGTAGATGAGCGAATCTAGGAAAGTTAGGTGAGCAAATTTAGGAAAATCTCACCCAACAAGTCGACTTATTCAAAAATGTTGTCCATCCTTTTAGGAAAACATCTATGTTTTTACATGTAATTACATCTTGGAAAATGAAATGTAAGATGTCAAGAACTATTTACAAAATGCATAAATGAAAGCATAAAACTATCTAACACTAGAGATGAAAAGAAGTCTTTATGGTTCCTTGCATTGGGTGTGAAATTCTTCATATTTCTTCCATGTCTCTAGTACAAATGCTTCATCTGGACCAACTGCGTAATCCACAATAGTGTGAAATCTTGTGATTGATCTTCTCGCAGAGGAGCAAATTTTCTTGCATCTTTCTAGATGCATTTTGAGACAATCAATAGAAAGCCGTATATCACATATGGTGTGCGTGGAAGTCTTTGAAAAACCTTCATCTTCCACTTGCTTCATGACAACTTCCTTGAATATTTGAGTTCTCACTGACCGGGAGGAAAGTATGATGATCATCAAGGAGCTTACTCGCTAACTCCTCAATTCCATTCACTAGGATAACACAATTTCCTTTGACATCTTCTTGTACTTGGTGGATATCTTCAATAAGAGATTTGATC
Source organism: Sequoia sempervirens (assembly GCA_007258455.2). Lineage (NCBI taxonomy): Eukaryota > Viridiplantae > Streptophyta > Pinopsida > Cupressales > Cupressaceae > Sequoia > Sequoia sempervirens. The sequence continues at coordinate 234,564,477 of VDFB02000008.1, read as the reverse complement.
ACTTGTATGCGGTGTTTGGGAGATTCCCTTACCTTCACATACTTCTCTTTGTCAGGAATTATGATAACTTTCACCAACTTACTCTGCTTTGTCTCTTTCATTTGTGACCAAAATATGAGAGATCTTTCCATTTCTTTTCACTCTTCAGAAAGTATATTTTCTTCTTTATCTAGCTTTAATTTCAGCTTGGCTATCTGAGCAAATTTCTCATCTATAACAACTATGACTTGTGAACCATGTTCTATTATTTCATTAATGAAATCATATAACACCTTACCCTTGGAGGTGAATTTCTCTGCCTTTTGTACCATTGGTTCTTCAATGTTTACCATGGCCATGGGTTGTACATCCTCGGAAGAGCCTATAATGTTCCTCAAAATTGTTGCATAATGCTTAGCTTTCTCCTTATACATATTTCTAGCTTACTCCATCTTATCAAGCCTTCCTGCTAATGCATCCATGACCACTTGTGCATCTGCCTTTACACTTGCATTTGTCACTTTTCTAAGTTGGGCTCTTGTGATAGTGTATTCATCCATGTTTACATCACCTTCTTCTTGTGGAGGTAGACCAATCTCAACAAAATTGTGACTAGATTTTTCAACATGAAGCCTTGAATGGAATTTTTGCCTTTTTCTTCCCCTTGGATTTTGGAGGAGCTATCTCTTCAAGAGCAAGCTCATTTGGGGAGATCATTTGTTTCTTTCACTTTGATACTTGAGAGATCAACAAAGGAGGAAGGGAGGAAGTATATGCTTATTGAATTGTAGTCAATTCCTGCGTTGCAACCACTTCTATAGAAATGATTGGTATTGTAACAATTGGGATAGTATCTGTCATGATTGCTCCAGTGGACTGTAAACCAAGTTGACTCTACAAAGACTCATTCATGAATCTATTGAATTCGGCTTCAGAAGAGATATAAAAAGATGGAGATGAATAACTTGGGATGGATGAGGGAGAGCTTGACAAACATCAACAATTTGTGAGTTTGAAACTGCAAGAGGAGTGGCAAGGATGGTTGATACTATAGGGGGAATGGAAACATTCACTGCGCCTAAAATTGTTGTAGGAGGAGGTGAGCTATGAAGAGGAGGTGGAGAAGTAGTTGGATTTGGAGGAGTATGAGGAATATTGGTATTAACTAGCAATGATGTCTGGGGAAGATCTTCAACAACATTCTCATGTGGAGATAGAGGTTGTTCATCATCATGCCTAAGTTCCTCCTCATTACCTTCTTTTTCAGCTTCATCTTCTTCAAATTCTTCCTCATTAGATTCTTCTGATTCTTCACTCTCATTCTCTTCTTCTTCTTTAGATTATTGTTCCTTAGAAGCAAGCTCCTTTCCTTCTACATGTGTTTGTTCAGATTCTATTGCCTCTTGTTCTTGAACTGTTTGTGTAACATTCTTACCAATGGTGAAATTGATTCTAGGACCTCTATGGGAAGAAGAGGGAGTAGTAGCATGTTTATTTTTTGTGCGAAGCTCCTATCGTTGGTTGGTTTCTCCTCCTGGTGCTTCTCCTTCAGATTTGGTCTTGAAAGCTTTCATTTGGAAACCATGTTTATGCAACCATTCTGCTGTGCTGTGTAAAATGGGAGCAAGCCTTTCCTTGATAGAGACACTTTCCTTTTTAGACCATTGTATTGGAGGTAAGGGCCTCCTAGAAATCTCATCTTCTTCATAAGCAGAGTTTATGATGTCACCAGGATCTATGAAATCCTCTAGTAGATTAGCCACACCAAGATCTCTGATTTGATCTACTATCAGCCTGCAAAAATCCATTCTATGAATGTCTTCTTCATCTCTGCAGTCCACCCATATGTCTTCAAAGTGGTAGACATGTTGGCGATCCTTCTTTAATTTCCTCTTCACGTCTTGGCATTCAAAGTCAAATCTATATTTATATGTTCTGATAGTCATGATTTGCATTTCTGCATAGAATGACTTTGCTTTTTGTACACTGTGAATGGTATACCTACCAATTGCGAGTGGAAACCTAAAACCTAGCTTGTGTATTCTCTGGCGTTCCTTGTGAACTGAGATCAACAATCTACACAACTCCATTAGTATGCACTTATCTGAGGGATATTTGGGCAACATGTATGGACACCTAGTATAGCAACTGACTCTCATGTAGGTGAAAGTTGGAAATTACAAAAAGATACAACAAACCTTACTAACCACATTGTAGGCTTCATCCAATACTCTTTTCTTTTCAAGAGTTAGATCAAATGTGAACAAAAGGGGTGCGATGAAGGCATCTATGAATCTTCATAAATGATGAATACTTTCTCTCAATTTCAACTCATAATAGAAATCATACATAGGTACAAAATATTTATTTCCCTTTGTAGATAGCCCTAGAAATTGCCTCATTACTACAGTAGCATATATCAGATAAGAAGTCATGTAAAATTTCAAAGTGGTTGGCACATTGATCAATTGTTAATGGATTTCATCACTTATCTGAGTTCCCCAATCAATATGTGCTTTCTTTTGTTTTGATTATGCGGATGTATTCATAAATCCAATCTCTAAAATTACATGAAACATGAAATCATTTAACCCTGCTTAGGAGAGTAATCATATCCCTGACGTCCTTTTTGAAATCACACCGAGGAAGCCCTTTAGGCCATCTTGAGATAGTGGACCTTGGATTTTCAACCATTGAGTATTAATCAATGTTTTAGCTTGTTGGAAGCACTATTATAGACCTCTTGTGCCTGTTGAATTGAGATCTTTGTATATTTTTCCATGTGTGGAACCCCAAAAACAATATCAAAGAATTCAGGATCTAATCTCATCATGACTTGTCCTGAGGAATCTCTTACACTTCTATCATCTCGAATGTAATGAGATGCAACATGGAGCACAAACTTTGTGTTATGAGCAGAAGTTGGAAATGTAGACACCAAGTGCAAGTTGCTATGAACAATGGATCTCAAGCTATCTTCTAAGGTCTTTTGTTGAGTTCTTTTTACAAAATCTTCTAGGTCTTGATAACCAATTTTGGTGTATATGATTTCATCTACCTTTGAGATCACCAAAATCGACGGAAAGACACCCTAATATTTGTATTTCATCTTTCCCTCCTTCTTAGAAGATGACGGAGGATTTTTGGCTATCATCTAGAAATATCAAGACCGAGGAATATCACCTTCAAGGATCACCAAATGAGAATTTGATAGGAACTGTAAAAATAATGGATTAACAGATGTTAGGAGAAAATTGTAGTGTTGGAAAGCGTGAAGCGGGAGAGCAATTCAAAGCAATTGCGAATGAGCTATTTTGCATGGAAATTAGAGCATTAGCGAAGAAATGAGGTTCAGAGCACAAGTGGAGTGATTTCAGAGTGTTAGAAAAGAAAATTGATTTGTGTATAGGAGCACTGAAAATCAACGCTCCTACATCTTGAGATAGTGATTTGCGTGTAGTAGCGCTGATATTCAGAACTCCTATATGCCTTATTCATTTGGTGGGAACAAGTGTCGAAGCGCTAAATTTTAGCGCTTGAGCATGTATGGGAAGATTTTAGTTTATGCTCGGGTGCTAATTTTTAGTGCTCAAGCATGTCCATTATTCCTTTGTTTAGGTCAAGTGTATAAGCAGACAAAATCACCGCTTTATCATTTTGAGAGGAGACACTCCATGTAGGAGTGGTGATTTTCACTGCTCCCACATCTTGGAGTTAGGAAAAATCTTTAGTTGTAGTGGTGAAATTTTTCACCACTTCGATAGTCTGGGGGAAGGTCTTTAATGCTCGAGCATTGAATTTTGCCACTTGGACATTGAAGGGGAAGATCATACAAAAAGCATCAAAGTTTCATCATTTGCAAAAGATGAGAACTTTACCACTTTGAGCTATTTGGAAAACTCGGTTTGCAATGTGGCAAAGACAATTAAAAATGTCATGATGAGGAAAGGAAAATGCGTGGATAGAAACATCTAGGGAATTTTTTTGGAAAATGTGCAAAACAAAAACAAAGGAAAGCTGGGAATGAATTGAAAAGAGGAAGGAGATTCAAAAACATGCAAAGATAAAAACCCTAACAAAGAAAAATGCATGGGAAACAAACTAATTAGAATCTACAGAGATTTGAAAGCAAAGAGAAAGAAAAACCCAACGAAGAGGAAGAATAAAACACACCTGTGAAACCCTAGTTTAAAAGCTTGAAGAAGTCTTCAAACGCGAGTTGTAGGAGGTTGGAGAGCGATCACATGATTTGAATGAGAAAGAAAGGTGAGTAGACTGAAGATAGATTATCTTAAAATCAATTATTAAGTGACTTAGAAAATACCATAAATGCAACTCAAGTTGCATTAATTATGGCAAACATAAAGGTGAAATAGATTAACTAGCGGTGATTTTCACCGCTTGTGCATTAAAGAGACTTGACAAAAGGAGAAATACAAGTAGCAATGAAAATCACCACTTGTGCATCTAAAAGCTGGGCATAAAGTGTAGGAGCGCCGAAAAAAATGCTCCAACACTTGGAGTTAAAATTTTTCCAACTTGAGGCTCATGTAGGAGCAATGAAAATTTGTGCTCCAATATGAGTAAAAAATTGACTAACTCCCAAGGATTGAGAATTAGCGAAGATACTTGTTTCAAAGATCTTGAAAGACGAATGGGGGGGAATGCTCAAATAGTCTATTTTAGGTTTTGGACTATGCTTCGAGGTGAATTGAAAATTTCCTTGTTTTGTGTGCTTGAAGTACATCGAACTATGAAATAGACAAGTTTTGTAGGGGGTTATCTTGTGAATCTAGAGCAACTAGATTCAAGGATAACAATTGGCTCCTACCAAGGATCTTTCTTCAGTCATTTTTAGAAATGATTGAAGGGAGAAGAACTCTAGAATCAAGTGCCTTTATCCATCGCTTGTGCATAGAATTAGGTGACGAAAACAAAAAGACTTAAAATGAAAAGACGCAAGGACTAAAATAAAAATATTTACATTTGAACGCTTGTCACTTTACTGTGTAAAGTGTTTTAGATGTTTCCCACTGTGAGGAAGAGAAAATGGTCCATCCTCGTATGCCAAGAGGAAACTGCTTTCACCATGCAGCTGATGAAATTTGAATGGTCCTGTCCACAGTGAATCAAAATTCCCGTGCATACCTTTTGGTTCTCTTTGCTTGTCCCATAAGAGAACGAGATCACCAATTTGAAAATCATGAGACTTGGCCTTCTTGACTTGTTCCTGATGCTCCGTTATATGGTTAGCTACCTAAACTCGTTTCTCTTCCAATTCAAAGAGATAAATTATCTGCTTATCGGTTGAATTATAAAATGTCTCATCCTCAATGGCCATAGCTAATTTGAGGGCTGGAAGTTCTAAGGTTATGGGAATTTTTTCATTCAACCCATACAAGAGTTAGAAAGGAGACATTGCAATCGCCCGATTTGGAGTTATTCTATCTGCCCACAAAGCATCATACAAAGCTTTGTGCCACAAATGCTGATTTTCATCCACAAGTTTTCGTATTATAGTCACCAAGTTTTTATTGCTTGATTCAGCCTGACCATTACCTTGTGGGTAATAGTCAAATGAATGAGACAATGTTATGGCATGTTCAAAATAGAACTCAGTTATCTCACTTGACGAGAAGGTAGAAGCATTGTCAACAAAATTTTTTTTCGACACACCGAACCTGGAAATGAAATTTTCTTTCAAGAAACTACATACAACTTCAGAAGTAGCATGCTTAGCAATAATTACCTCCATCCACTTGGTGAAGTATTTGGTTTTAGTTAGGACATAGGTGTGTCCCACACTTGAAGGTGGATTTACTGCACTGATGAATCAATTCCCCACTACTGAAAGGGCTCTTCAATAACAACTAGTTTTAAAGGAAAAGCTGCCAACTTTGGCTTACCTTCAAACTATTTACATAGTTCACATTTACGCACCCAAGAGTACAGATCCTGAAAGAGTGTTAGGAAATAGTAATTTTCTCTAAAGATCTTGTGAACGATAACTGGCACTGAAAAGTGTCCTCCACATGCTAAGTCATGATATGACTTCATCAATCTTTCCTATTGTTCTTCATCAACACATCGTAAGAAAGTTCCATCCAATGCACATTTGTAAAAACCATTGTCCCACAAGATAAAGTTTGTTGACTTTAGTTTGATGGTCCTTTTCTCCTTTGGAGTCAAATGATCAGGACATTCCCCATAAGTGAAAAAATGGGAAATGTTGGAATACCACTCATTAGTAGTACTGACAAATAACACCATTGGAACTTCACTTGGATTTGAATCCTTAGCCTCTGAAACCTCTCCATTAGGATTATTTTCAGCAATGATATGACACAAACCTCGCCCATGTATCAACTTGGTAGGCTTGCTATCCATGTCGTATTCTAAATCTTGGCAATCCAATTGCCTCTTTGCATCCCAAACTCTTGCTGTGTTAAGATGGACTAAATAGTTGAATCTGGAACTAGGACTTTGACATGGCTATTAGGAATGTAGAACCAGAAATGTTTAATAGCTTTGACCACAAAAAAAGCATGTTTTTCCATTTGGGAATATTTCAATTCATAATTGTTTAGAGGACAACTCATGAATGCAATCAGGGATTCAAAACCCTCACTATTTTCTTGCACCAGAATTGCCGAAAGTGTATGCTCAGAAGCATAACTATACATGATGAATTCCTTCGTGTAGTCTGGGTAGACTAACACTGGAAAATGAGCAATGGCCTCTTTGATATCATCAAATGCAACTTTTCCTTTTTTTGTCAAATGAAAAGTGGTAGTACCTTTCATCATACTAACAATATGACGAGTCTTTTCTGCAAAATCTGGAAGGAATCTTCACATAAAATTCACTTTTCCAAAGAAAGAATGAAAAACCTTCTTATTTGATGGTAGAGTGAGTGATTTGATACTTTTAACTCTTTTCGAGTCAGTTTTGATACCTTCTATGGACACCACGTGACCAAGAAGCTTACCTTCTATAACCCCAAAAATATACTTTTTGGGGTTCAAGGAAATACCATGTTGTCGGTATCTCTCCAAGATTTTCCTTAGATGGTAAAAACGTTCATGATATTTTTTAGAAAAAACTGTAAGATCGTCAAGATACACCATAATGAACTTACCTATCACATCATGAAAATCCAAGTCCATAGATCGTTGAAATGTGGCTCCAACATTGATCAGGCCAAAAGGAATTCTACAATATGGAAAGGTACCCCATGGCATTGTAAAGGCTATCTTGTGCTGATCACTTGAATTGACTTCAATCTGGTTGTAACCGAAAAAACCATCTAGCATGGAGAGCATGTCAGATTCAGTCAAGTTTTGAAGAACTTGATTCATTACTGGAAGAGGATAATTATCCTTGAGTGACAGCTGGTTCAGATTTTGAAAATCCACACAAATATGGATCTCACCTTTTTTCTTACGAACGGGAACAATATTTTCTATCCACGTTGAATGATTGATAGGGAATATTATTTGGGTGTTCAACATTTTTTGAACTTCCCCAAGGATCGTTCCATAAATCTTGGGGTTATATTGCCTTTGCTTTTGATTATAAGGAAATGCTCCAATCTTAAGGGGAATGTTGTGTTGCACCTCCTTTGGTCAGAAGGATTTCAAATCTTCATATGAATATGCCAAGACATCCATATATTCTTGTAACAACTTAGCAAACTGCTTTCTTTCTTCAATTGTGCAACAATTAACAATATTTACCATCTTAGGATCTGCTTCAATTCCTAAGTTAATCTGTTCAACCTCATTAGATGAATCAGAGTCTGAGAGATGTTTCTTGACATATCGATCATGCTTATCAAAATTTTTGTCAAGAGATCCAACCCCTTTGGGAATTTTATTCCCTTTGAGTTGTAAGAACTCTTCACCTGTAACTGGATCCATATCGGAAATAGATTCTCGATGTGGAGAATCACTTCCTTCAAAGTACAACTCATCAAAATTTTCTGCCTTCTCCAAAAAGGCAACAATTTGATTATCATTATTGAAAATCTTCCAATTATCTGAATTATCAGGAACACTCGAGTAGAAAACCAACTCAATGGTATAGGTAAAACCATGAAAACCTTTATGTGGTATCAAGAGCGTGGCTGAAACTGCTAAAGAATCAGCCCTGTCATTGTATTCCCTTGGAACTACATATATATCAAAAGCATCAAATTATTCAATGCAATCCCAAACAAGATTGCGATAATGCCTAAGTCTGTCATTTTTTGTTTGATACAAATTCCTTACCTTAAAAACTATCAACTTGGCATCGCCTTGTGCATGAATATTTTTGATACCTTCCTTACATGCAACTTGCATTCCTAATAACCAAGCTTCATATTCAATAGTGTTATTAGTGTTGTCAAACTGTAATTTGAAAGAGAAAGGGAAATTTTTTCTTTTGGGGGAAATGAAAACCATTCTCGCTCTAGAACCAGTGGAAGAGCAACTACCATAAAACTCGAGTAACCAAACACCATTTGGGTCACCAAGACCGACAATATTAAAATATTTAGCTTCATCATTTGATGAAGCTTCATGATCTGAGATCGACAAATCATCTGATGATGACTTAGTTGTTGAAAAAGAATAAACACTCTCCAACTCATGCCTTGTTAAAGATTCACCAACTTCTTCTATTTGCAAATAATATGTTCCAAAACCCAAAGACTCAAACAAAATTTGAGCCCTTGAATCATTGGATTGTGTCACTAAGAATTGTGACTCCCTTTCAGGAATCAATTTCTACATCACACCTTTCATAGGTATCCTAGCTTCAGACATGTCCATGTTCATCTCACCTCCAACATCTTTATAGAAATTACGTCCAATGATAATTCCATAAGATGCTGACACATCAACTACTAGAACCATCATCTTGATCTTCTTTATAGGATATGCGACAAAGGCATACTGTGCATCTTTGATCTATTTAACTAGAGGTACTTGTTTGTTCTCCATGGAAAAACAACGGCTAAATTTTTTTGTTAGATTCAAACCCAAGGAAGTAGCTACCTTGGCTAGTATCACATTGTTTGATGCGTCAGAATCTATGACATAATTGCTTAACTTAAAGCCATTAATAAGTAATGAAATAAAAAATGGATCAATACGTCCAAAGGCAATTGGAGGGTTAGAAACAAGGTTATTCTATGGCATCTTGGGCTTTAGAGCAGCAGGAATATCAGGAGATGAATCCTTACTCAGAGTAATTCCTTTATCCCTTATAAACTTTACAAGCCTGACAAATTGGTTAGGATTTTCTTTGAGGTATTCAACTTCAGACATTTGGATCTTTGTTTTCTTGGCATGATCTTGATGATGTAAAAATATTTTAAATAATTTTGTAAAGTGGATGTAGTAACTTCACTAACAGGTTTAACAAAAGGTATACTGGTCTTAGGAAACTAGAGATTGGCTTTTGGAATGGTAGGAATTGACAGAGGGGGACGGGGAGCACTTACTTGTTTGTTTGCTGCATTTTTTGGTTGCCAAGGCAAAGGAGATCCTCTTTTTGCAATGGTAATTGGCGGATTCTCCTTCGTCGGTGGAGAAGTAGCTTGAGTTTGATCAAGGTGATTTTGTTGTTGCTGTGTAAAGATAGCATATGCATTCATCATCAAATCCTCCTCATCAGATTCATTCACCATTTGCAAATAGCCAATATTGGAGTCGCCAGCTGATTCCATTTCTTCATCTTGAAAGAGATCAACACTTTCTTCCATGGGATAATCTGGCTGTGCATATTCATCTTGTTCAGCCTCATAGTATCCCATGAAAATATTAATGGGTGGAGCTTCAAGTGCGAGTCTTCCTTGCAGTCCTGGAAGATGATTTTAATTTTTGTTTCTGACATAATTGGGAAAAGTCCTTCTTGGAACATGCTTGAAAGTGTTGTTGTTAGAAACTTTCTTTTTCAAAGCCAAGATTTTGTTTGCCAACCTTTGAACCATGGGCTCAACAAAATTAGAATTAGCATTAGAAACATTAGCATTAGAATTTGAAGATCCTGATGCTTGCATCTTGTTGTTGTTGTTGGTATTCATCCTTATTTCTCTAACAAGGATCATGTCATCTTCGAGACTAGTAGCTAATTGCTGAGCTGCTTCAACATTGGTGAGAGCTTCCCTATGCAAGAAAAAACTTATTTTGGGGAGTTGCGTATTGATGAAGAAGCACTTCAAATTATGATATGTTGGTCTCGCCTCATTTGGGATTCTTGTCACCAGCTTATTAAACTTAGCCATGAACTCACGCATGGGTTCATGGGCCTCTTTCCACATGGTTGAAAGCTGTGCCAATAAGGCACGTGCGTCTTTAGGAGGTTTGAAACTTTCTTCAAACTTGGTGCGAAGAGTGTTCCAATTAGTGACAAAAGCAACTAGAAGAGTATAAAACCATTCAACAACAACTCCTTGTAGAGATTCGATGAACAACCTCACAACAACATCTTCGTGTTCTACGCAAAGCATACCACAAACAATGTAAAAGGCAACAATGTGTTCATTGGGATGTTGTTCGCTATCACCTAGAAACTTCAAAATATGCTTACTAGAGACATTTGGAAGTTCATGCAGAGGTGCGGCCAAACTAAAGGGACCGAAAGCATTTCCCCAATGTCTTACAGGTGGTACGACCATGATAGGTTGCACAAGAGATACTTGCACTAGAACTCTATGGAAAATAGATGATTCACTAGGAAGAGGAGATCTTAGCCTTCGTGGAGGATAACTTGCAGTGTGCTATAGCGGTGACCTTACTCATGGAGTAGGTAGAGTATTATGTTGCAACAAGTCTTCAAAAAGTGGATCCACTACTCCTTGAGCCCTCAAATCTTGTGTATAGCTTCTAACTACTAGAATGTGGATGTAAAGCAAAGAGATATTAAAAATAACAATACACAAGATCACAATAAGTTATTGGAAAACTTATTCACTTCAATCAAAAGCGTGAGGATTTAATTGCGTGTGTTTTTCCCCAACAGAGCCACCAAAAATATTTTGGGTGAAAATTATGTAATCCCTTTAAAAAATTAGATAACTTAATTTCATCCATAGCGGTGTGAGATACAATCTCTCCTCTTAGAAAGGGGAGACACCCTTCTTACTGCTTATTGAAACTAAGTAAAACTAATTAAGTATTCACAATGATGTACACTATGATTAAGAGATGGGGGTGTGTCACATTCATAATTCTCTCTGTTTTCAGAGAATATGTTTTATAATGCTTCACGATTTTAAGTTCTTGATACAATACAACTTCAAACTAAAAACAAAGCAGTAATTCTGATATTCTTCTCTTGTCAAAGAAAAGACTAAGAATACCAACATAATAATGATAAATGATAAAAAAAGAAAACTCATGAAGGAAAAAAGTCATTTCATAGCTTTCACCAATGAATCCTTTGAGATATGTAACTAGCGTAGTATGAGAAGCACAAAGTCTTTTAGATACTCCACGATAGATCCACGAACAATATGAATAAATACAAGCACAAAGTCTTGTAGAGAATTCACCAACAACATTCAATCAATATCATAAATTCGAATAAAAGAGTGTAACTCATAGTTTACGCGGATTTACTCAAAGCCCTTAGATCTCAATCACTAATCACTGCCAATCTCAATCAAATCCAAAGATAATCAATTCCAACAAAAATTTTGGTATGCAACTCACTTCATTATTGATCAAAATAGATTCACAAAGATGAATACAAAGTTTCATGTATTTGCTTCTCAAATGGGAAGCACTTCATTGCAAAAGATAAAAGGTCCAGGATTACAAAAGAATCCTCTCATATTTATAAAAGAGAGGGAAGAGAAAATCTAGGAAAAGTAGATGAGCTAATCTAGGAAAGTTAGGTGAGCAAATTTAGGCAAATCTCACCTAACAAGTCGACTTATTCAAAAATGTTGTCCATATTTTTAGGAAAACATCTCAGTTTTTACCTGTAATTACATCTTGGAAAATTACATGTAAGATGTTGAGAAATATTTACAAAATGCATAAATGAAAGAATAAAGCTATCTAACACTAGAGATGAAAAGAAGTCTTTATGTTTCCTTGCATTGGGCATGAAAGTCTTCATATTTCTTCTTTGTCTCTAGTTCCAATGCCTCACCTGGACCAACTGTGTAATCCACAATGGTGTGAACTCTTGTGATTGATCTTCTCGCAGAGGAGCATATTTTCTTGCATCTTTTTAGATGCATTTTGATACAATCAAGAGAATGTCGTATATCACATATGGTGTGCATGGAAGTCTTTGAAAAATATTTGTCTTCCACTTGCTTCATGACAACTTCCTTGAATATTTGAGTTATCTCATTGACCGGGAGGAAAGTATGATCATCATGAAGGAGCTTGCTCGGTAACTCCTTAATTCCATTCACTAGGATAACACGATTTCCTTCGACATCTTCTTCTTTAGTGGATATTTTCAATAAGAGATTTGATCACTTGTATGCGGTGTTTGAGAGATTCCCTTACCTCCACATACTTCAATTTGTCGAGAATTACCCCAACTTTCACCAACTTACTCAGCTTTGTCTCTTTCATTTGTGACCAAAATGCGAGACATCTTTCCATTTCCTTTTTCTCTTTAGAAAGTATATTTTCTTCCTTATCCAACTCTAATTTCAGCTTGGCTATTTGAGCATTTTTCTCATCTGCAACAGTTATGACCTGTGAATCATGTTCTATCATTTCATCAATGAAATCATATAACACCTTACCCTTGGATGTGAATTTTTCCACCTTTCGCACCACTGGTTTTTTTATGTTTACCATGGCCCATAGGTTGTACATCCTCGGAAGAGCCTACAATGTTCCTCAAAATTGCTGCAGAATGCTCAACTTTCTCCTTATACATATTTCTAGCCTGCTCCATCTTATCAAGCCTTCCTACTAATGCATCTAGGACCACTTGTGCATTTGAATTTTCACTTGCATTTGTCACTTTTCCAAGTTGGACTCTTGTGACAGTGTAATCCTCCATGTTTACATCACCTTCTTCTTGTGGAGGTAGACCAATCTCAACAAACTTGTGACCAGATTTGTCAACATGAAGCCTTGAATGGACTTTTGTGTTTTTCTTCCCCTTGGCTTTTGGAGGAGCTATCTCTTCAAGATCAAGCTCATTTGAGGAGATCATTTGTTTCTTTCGCTTCAATACTTGAGATATTAGCTAAGGAGGAAGGGGGGAAGTATATGCTTCTAGACTTGTAGTCAATTCTTGCGTTGTAGCCACTTCTGTAAAAAAAGTATTGTAACAATCAAGGTAGTATCTATCATGATTGCTCCAGTGGACTGCAAACCAAGTTGACTTTGAAAAGACTCATTCATGAATCTATTGAATTCGACTTCAGAAGAGATATCAAAAGATGAAGATGAAAAAATTGGGACGGACGAGGGAGAACTTGACAAGACATCAACATTTTGTGAGTTTGAAACTGTAGGAGTGGAAAGGATAGTTTATATTGCAGAGGGAATGGAAAAATTCATTTCCCTTGAAATTGTTGTAGGAGGAGGTGATCTAGGAAGAGGAGGTGGAGGAGTAGATGGATTTGGAGGAGTATGAGGAATATTGGTATTAACTGGTGATGATGTTTGGGGAAGATCTTCAACAACATTCTCATGTGGAGATAGAGGTTGTTCATCATCATGCCTGAGTTCCTCCTCATTACCTTCTTTTTCAGCTTCACCTTCTTCAGATTCTTCCTCATCAGATTCTTCTTCATTAGATTCTTCTGATTCTTCGCCCTCATTCTCTTGTTCTTCTTTAGATGATTGTTCCTCAAAAGCAAGATCCTTTCCTTCTACATGTGTTTGTTCAGATTTTGTTGCATCCTATTCTTGAACTGTCTATGTAACATTCTTACCAATGGTGAAATTGATTCTAGGACCTCTTTGGGATGAAGAGGAAGTAGCCGCATGTTTGTTTTTTGTGGGGAGCTCCTGTCATTGGCTGGTTTCTCCTCCTAGTGCTTCTCCTTCATATTTTGGTCTTGAAAGCTTTCATTTGGAAACCATGTTTATGCAACCATTCTGCTGTGTTGTGTAAAATGGGAGCAAGCCGCTCCCTGATAGAGACACTTTCCTTTTTAGACCATTGTGTTGGAGGTAAGGGCCTCCTAGAAATCTCATATTATTCACAAGAAGAGTTTATGATGTTGCCAAGATCTATGAAATTCTTTGGTAGATTAGCCACACCAAGATCTCTGATCTGCTCTACTGTCAGCCTGCAAAAATCCATTCTGTGGATGTCTTCTTCATCTTTGTAGTCTGCCCATATGTATTCAAAGCAGTAGACATGTCGGTGATACTTCTTCAATTTCCTCTTCACATCTTGGTATTCAAAGTAAAATCTATATTTATATGTTATGATAGTCATGATTTGCATTGCTACATAGGCTGACTTTGCTTTTTGTACACTGTGAATGGTATACCTCCCAATTGTTAGTGGAAACCTGAATCCTGGCTTATGTATTCTTTGGCGTTCATTGTGAATTGAGATCAACTGTCTACACAACTCGGATATTTGGGCAACATGTATGGACACCTAGTATAGCAACCGACTCTCATGTAGGTGAAAGTTTGAAACTGCAAAAAGATACAACCAACCTTACTAACCACTTTGTAGGCTTCATCCAATATTCTTTTCTTTTCAAGAGTCGGATCAAAAGTGAACAACAGGGGTGCGAAGAAGGAATTTGTGACTCTTTTGAAATGATGAAGACTTTCTCTCAATTTCAACTGATAATAGAACTCATACATAGGTACAAAATAAATGTTTCCCTTTCTAGACAACCCTAGAAATTGCCTCATTACTGCAACAACATTTTGTAGATAAGAAGTCATGTAAAATTTTAGAGTGGTTGGCACATTGATCAATTGTTCATGGGTTTCATCACTTATCTGAGTTCCCTAATCAATATGTGCTTTCTTTCTTCTGATTATGTGGATGTATTCATACATCCAATCTTGAAAATTACATGAAACATGCAATCCTTTAAGCCTGCTTAGGAGATTGATCATATCCTTGACATCCTCTTTGAAATCAGTACGAGGAATCCCTTTAGGCCATCTTGAGATAGTGGGCCTTGGAGTTTCAACCATTGAGTATTAATCAATGTTTTAGCTTTGTTGGGATCACTATCATAGATCTCTTGTGCTTGTTGAATTGAGATCTTTGTATATTGTTCCATGTGTGGAACCCGGAAAACAATATCAAAGAATTCAGGGTCTAATCTCATCATGACTTGAATCCAGGAATCTCTTACATTTCTATCATCTCGAATGTAATGAGATCCAACTTGGAGTACAAACTCTGTGTTATGAGCAGAAGTTGGAAATGTAGACACCAAGTGCAAGTTGCTATGAACAATGGCTCTCAAGCTGTCTTCTAAGGGCTTTTGTTGAGTTCTTTTTACCAAATCTTCTAGTTCTTGATGACCAATTTTGGTGTCTTTGATTTCATCTACCTTTGAGATCAATACAGTCGACAAAAAGACACCCTGATATTTGTATTTCATATTTCCCTCCTTAAAAGATGAAGGAGGCTTTTTGGCTATCATCTAGAAATATCAAGACCAAGGAATATCACCTTCAAGGATCACTTGATGATAATTT
Organism: Sequoia sempervirens; assembly: GCA_007258455.2. Classification (NCBI taxonomy): domain Eukaryota; kingdom Viridiplantae; phylum Streptophyta; class Pinopsida; order Cupressales; family Cupressaceae; genus Sequoia; species Sequoia sempervirens. Next base: position 234,548,845 of record VDFB02000008.1, on the reverse strand, counting down.
GATAGGAATTTCAAGAATAATGGATTAATAGATGTTAGGAGAAAATTGTAATGTTGGAAAGCCTGAAGCAGACAGGAAATTCAGAGCAACCAAAAACAAGCTATTTTGTATGGAAATCACAACATTGTTGAAGAAATGAGGTTCAGAGTGCAAGCGGAGTAATTTCAGAGTGTTAGAAAAGTAAACCGATTTTTGTGTAGGAGCGCTAAAAATCAATGCTCCAACATCTTGAGAAGGTGATTTACATGTGGTAGCACTGATTTTCATCGGTCCTACATGCCTTATTCATTTGGTGGGAACAAGTGTCAAAGTGCTAAATTTTAGTGCTTGAGAATGTATGGGAAGATTTTAGTTTATGCTCGGGTGCTAATTTTTAGCGCTCAAGCATGTCTATCATTCCTTTATTTAGGTCAGGTGTATAAGCGCATACAATCACCGATTTAGCATTTTGAGAGGAGACACTCCATGTAGGAGCGATGATTTTCACCGCTCCTACATCTTGGAGTTAGGGAAAATCTTCAGATGTAGCGGTAGACTTTTTCACCACTTCAACAGTCTGGGGGAAGGTATTCAATGTTCAAGTGCTGAATTTTTCCACTTGGACATTGAAGGGAAAGATCATACAAAAATCATTGAAGTTTCATCATTTGAAAAAGATAAGAACTTTACCACTCTGAGCTATTTGGAAAACTCAGTTTACAATGTGGTGAAGGAAATTAAAAATGTCATGATGTAGAAAGGAAAATGTGTGGAGAGAAACATCCAGTGCATTTTAAGGAAAATGTGCAAAACAAAAACAAAGGAAAGCAGGGCACGAATTGAAAAGAGGAAGGAGATTCAAAAACATGCAAAGATCGAAATGCTAACAAAGATAAATCCATGGGAAACAGACTAATTAGAATCTACAAAGCTTTGAAAGCAAAGAGAAAGAAAAACCCGACGAAGAGGAAGAATAAAAATGCACCTATCAAAAACTCAAAACCCTAGTTTGAAAGCTTGAAGAAGTCTTCATACGCGAGTTGTAGGAGGTTGGAGAGCGATCACACGAGTTGAATGAGAAAGAAAGGCGAATAGACTTAAGATAGATTAGCTTAAAATCACTTATTAAGTGACTTAGAAAAGACCATAAATGTAACTCAAGTTGCATTAATTATGGCGGACATAAAGGAAAAATAGATGCACTAGTGATGATTTTCACCGCTTGTGCATCTCAAAGCTAAGTATAAAGTGTAGGAGCGCTGAAAAACAATGCTCCAACACTTGGAGTTAAACTTTTTCCAACTTGAGGCTCATGTAGGAGCGCTGAAAATTAGTGCTCCAACATGAGTAAAAAATTGACTAACTCCCAAGGATTGGGAATTAACGAAGATAATCATTTTGAATCTCTTTGAAAGATGAACGAGGGGGAATGCTCAAATAGATTGTTTGAGGTTTTGGACTATGTGTCGAGGTGAATTGAAATTTGCCTCATTTTTCTTGCTTGAAGTATACGAAAATATGAAACAAACAAGTTTCGTAGGGGGTTATCCCATGAATCTGGAGCAGCTAGATTCAAGGATAACAACTGGCTCCAGCTGGGGATCTTTCTCCAGTCATTCTTAGAAATGATTGAAGGGAGAAGAACTCCAGAATCAACTACCTTTATCCATCCATTGGGCATAGAGTTAGGCGACGAAAATAAAAATACTTAAAATGAAAAGACGCAAGGACTGAAATAAAAATATTTACATTTGAATTCCTGTCACTTTACTGTGTAAAGTGTTTCAGATGTTGCCCACTGTGAGGAAGAGAAAATGGCGTTCCATCCTAGTATGCCAAGAGGAAACTGCTTTCACCATGCAGCTGATGAACTTTGAATGGTCCTGTCCATAGTGAATCAAAATTCCCGTGCATACCTTTTGGTTCTCTTAGCTTGTCTCATAAGAGAACGAGATCACCAATTTGAAAATCATGAGACTTGGCTTCTTGTCAAAAAGCTTCTTGAATTGTTCCTAATGATCCGTGATATAGTTAGTCACCTGAACCCGTTTCTCTTCCAATTCAGAGAGATACATTATCCGCTTATCAACTGAATTATCAAAAGTCTCATCCTCAATGGCCTTAGCCAATATGAGGGCTGGAAGTTCTAAGGTTATGAGAATTTATAAATTCAAACCATACAAGAGTTGGAAAGGAGATATGGCAATTTCCTGATTTGGAGTTATTCTATTTGCCCATAAAGCATCATACAAAGCTTTGTGCCACAAATGCTGATTTTCATCCACAAGCTTGTGGATTATAGTCACTAAGTTTTTATTGCTTGATTCGACTTGACCATTACCTTGTGGGTAATAGTCAGATGAATGAGATAATGTTATGGTATGTTCAAAATAGAACTCAATTATCTCGCTTGACGAGAAGGCGGAAGCATTGTCAACAACAATTTTGTTCGGCACAACGAACCTAGAAATGATATTTTCTTTCAAGAAACTATATACAACTTCAGAAGTAGCATACTTAGCCAAAATTTCCTCCACCCACTTGGTGAATTAGTCAGTTGTAGTTAGGACATAGGTGTGTCCCACACTTGAAGGTGGATTTACGACATCGATGAAATCAATTCCCCATTACTGAAAGGGATCTTCAATAACAACTGGTTTTAAAGGCAAAGCTGCCAACTTTGGCTTACCTACGAACTGTTGACATAGTTCACATTTACGCACCCAAAAGTACACATCCTGAAAGGGTGTAGACCAATATTAATTTTCTCTCAGGATCTTGTGAGTGGTAATTGGTGCTGAAAAGTGTCCTCCACATGCTAAGTCATGATATGACTTCAACAATCTTTCCTATTGTTCTTCATCAACACATCGTAAGAAAGTTCCATCCAATGCACATTTGCACAAACCATTGTCCCACAAGACAAAGTTTTCTGACTTTATTTTGATTGTTATTTTCTCCTTTGGAGTCAAATGATCAGGACATTCCCCATAAGTAAGAAAATGGGCAATGTTGGAATACCACTCATTAGTAGTACTGATGAATAACACCATTGGAAGTTCACTTGGATTTGACTCCTTAGTCTCTGAAACTTCTCCAATAGGATTATTTTCAAAAATGAGCTAACACAAACCTCACCCACATATCAGCTTGGTAGGCTTGATGTCCATGTCGTATTCTGAATCTTGGCAATCCAATTGCCTCTTTGCATCCCAAACTCCTGTTGTGTTAAGATGGACTTAACAGTTGAATCTAGAACTAGGACTTTGACATGGCTATTAAGAGTATAGAACCAAATTTTTTTAACAAATCTAACCACAGAAAAATAATTTTTTTCCATTTAGGAATATTTCAATTCATAATTTTTTAGAGGACAACTCATGAATGCAATCGGGTATTCAAAACCCTCACTGTTTTCTTGCACCAGAATTGCCGAAAGTGTATGCTTAGAAGCATAACTATACATGATGAATTCCTTTGTGTAGTCTGGGTAGAATAACAATGGTGCATGATCAATGGCCTCTTTGATATCATTGTATGCAAATTTTCCTTCTATTGTCCAATGAAAAGTGGTAGTACCTTTCATCATATTAACAATATGACGAGTCTTTTCTGCAAAATTTGGAAGGAATCTTCATAGAAAATTTACTTTGCAAAGAAAGAATGAACAACCTTCTTACTTGATGGTAGAGTGAGTTATTTTATACTTTTAACTCTTTCCAAGTCAATCTTGATACCTTCTGTGGACACCACATGACCAAGAAGCTTACCTTCTATAACCCCAAAAATTGACTTTTTGGGGTTCAAGGAAATACCATGTTGTCGGTATCTCTCCAAGATTTTCCTTATGGTAAAAATGTTCATGAAATTTTTTCGAAAAAATTGTAAGATCATCAAGATACACCGCAATGAACTTACCTAGCACATCACAAAAAGCCAAGTCCATAGCTTGTTGAAATGTGGCGCGAACATTGATTAGGCCAAAAGGAATTCTGCGATATGCAAAGGTACCCCATGGTGTTGTAAATGTCATCTTGTGCTAATCAATTGAATTAACTTCAATCTGGTTGTAACCAGAAAAACCATCCAACATGGAGAGCATGTTAGATCCAATCACGTTTTGAAGAACTTGATCCATTACTATAAGAGGATAATTATCCTTGAGCGACAACTGGTTCAAATTTTGAAATCCACACAAATACCGATCTCACCATTTTTCTTACGAATGGGAACAATATTTTCTATCCACGTTGAGTGATGGATAGGGAATATTATTCAAGCGTTCCATATTTTTTGAACTTCCACAAGGATCGTTCTAGAAATATTGGGGTTATATTGCCTTTGCTTTTGTTTATAAGGCAATGCTCCAATCTTAAGGGGAATATCGTGTTGCACCTCCTTCGATAGGAAAGATTTCAAATCTTCATATGAATATAGCAAGGCATCCATATATTCTTGTAACAACTTAGCAAACTACTTTCTTTCTTCAATTGTGCAACAATTACCAATGTTTACCATCTTAGGATCTGCTTCAGTTCCTAAGTTAATTTTTTGAACCTCATTAGATGAATCAAAGTCTCATAGTTGTTTCTTGACATAGCGATCATGCTTATCAAAAAGTTTCTCAAGAGATACCAAACCCTTGGGAATTTTATTCCCTTTGAGTTGTAAGAACGCTTCGCCTGTAACTGGATCCATATTAGAAATAGATTCTCGATGTGGAGAATCACTTCCTTCAAAGTACAACTCATCAAAAAAAATTTCCTTCTCCAAAAAGGAAACAATTTAATTATCGTCATTGAAAATCTGCCAGTTATCTAAATTATCAGGAACACTCAGGCAAAAAACCAACTCAATGGTATAGGTAGAACCATGAAAATATTTATGTGGTATCAAGAGCGTGGCTGAAACTGCTGAAGAATCAGCCCTGTCATTGTATTCCCTTGGAACTATATATATATCAAAATCATCAAATTCTTCAATGCAATCCCAAATAAGATTGTGATAATGCCTAAGTCTATCATTTTTGTCTGATACAAATTCCTTACCTGAAAAATTTATCAACTCGACATCACCTTTTGCATGAATATTTTTGATACCTTTCTTATGTGCAACTTGCATTCCTAATAACAAAGCTCCATATTCAACAGTGTTATAAGTGTTGTTAAACTGTAATTTGAAAGAGAAAGGGAAATTTTTTCCTTTGGGGGAAATGAAAACCATTCCCGCTCCAGAACTGGTGGAAGAGCAACTGCCATCAAACTCGAGTAGCCAAACACCATTTGGGTCATGAAGACTGATAATATTAAAATCTGTAGCTTCATCATCTGATGAAGCTTCATGATTTGAGATCGACAAATCATCTGATGATGACTCATTTTTTATTGAAAAAGAATAAACACTCTCCAACTCATGCCTTGTTGAAGATTCACCATTTGCAAATAATATGTTCCAACACCTGAAGACTCAAACAAAATTTCAGCCCTTGGATCATTGGATTGTGTCACTAAGAATTTTGTCTCCCTTTCAAAAATCAATTTCTGCATCATGCCTTTCACAGATATCCTAGCTTTTGACATGTCCATGTTCAAGTCACCTCCAACATATTTACAAAAATTATGTCCAAGGAGAATTCCATAAGATGCTAGCACATCAACTACTAGAACCGTCATCTTGATCTTCTTTTTAGGATATGCGACAAACACATACTGTGCATCTTTGATCTGTCCAATCAAAGGTACTTGTTTGTTCTCCATGGAAAAACAACGGCTAAAAGTTTTTGTTATATTCAAACCCAAGGCAGTAGCTACCTTGGCTAGCATCACATTGTTTGATGCACCATAATCTATGACACAATTGCTTAACTTAAAGCCATTAACAAGTAATGAAATAAAGAATGGGTCAATACGTCTAGAGGCAACTGTAGGGGTAGAAACAAGGTTATTCTATGGTGTCTTGGGATTTGGAGAAGTAGGAATATCAGGAGATGAATCCTTACTCAGAGTAATTCCTTTATCCTTTACAAACTTGACAAGCCTGTCAAATTGGTTAGGATTTTCTTTGAGGTATTCAGCTTTAGACATTTGGATCTATATTTTCTTGGCATGATCAATGATGTCAAAATCTTGGAAATAATTTTGTAAAGTGGATGTAGTAACTTCACTGATAGGTTTAAAAAAAGGTACACTAGTCTTAGGAGCCTAGAGATTAGATTTTGGAATGGCAGGAGCTGATGGAGTGGGACAAGGAGCACTTGTTTGTTTGTTGCATTTTTTGGTTGCCAAGGTAGAGGAGATCCTCTTTTTGCAATGGTAATTGGTGACTTCTTCTTCGTCAGTGGAGCAATAGCTTGAGTTTGATCAAGCTTGTTTTGTTGTTGCTACGTAAAGATAGCATATGCATTCATCACCAAGTCCTCCTCATCAGATTCATTCACCATTTGAAAATAGCCAATATTGGAGTCGCCAGCTGATTCCATTTCTTCATCTTGAAAGAGATCAACACTTTCTTCCATGGGATAATGCAGCTATGCATATTCTATGCATATTCATCTTGTTTAGCCTCATAGTATCCTGTGGCAGTATTAGTAGGTGGAGCTTCAAGTGAGAGTCTTCCTTGTGGTGCTGGAAGATGATTTTGAATTTTGTTTTCAGCATAGTTGCAAAAATTCCTTCTTGGAACATCCTTTAAAATGTTGTTGTTAGAAACCCGCTTTTTCAAAGCCAAGATTTCATTTTCCAACCTTTGAACCATGGGATCAACAAAATTAGAATTAGCATTAGAAGCATTATCATTAGAAGTTGAAGATCGTGACGTTTGCGTCTTGTTGTTGTTGATATTCATCCTTATTTCTCTAGCAAGGATCATGTCATCTTTAAGACTGGTAGCTAATTGTTGAGATGCTTCAACATTGGTGAGAGCTTCCCTACGCAAGAAAAACTTACTTTGGGGAGTTGCATATTGATGAAGAAGCACTTCAAATTATGATTTGTTGGTCTCACCTCATTTGGGATTCTTGTCACCAACTTATTAAACTTAGCCACAAAATCACGCATGGGTTCATGGGCCTCTTTCTGCATGGTTGTAAGTTGTGCCAATAAGGTGTGTGCCTCTTTAGTAGGTTTGAACTTTTCTTCAAACTTGGTGTGAAGAGTGTTCCAATTAGTGATAGAAGCAGTTGGAAGAGTATAAAACCATTCCGCAACAACTCCTTGTAGAGATTCGATGAACAACCTCACAACAACGTCTTCGTGTTCTATTCCAAGAACACCACAAACAATGTAAAAGGCAACAATGTGTTCATCGGGATGTTGTTCGTCATCACCTAGAAACTTTGGAATATGATTTATCAAGACATGTGGAAGTTCATGCAGAGGTGCGGCCAAACTGAGGGCACTGAAAGCATTTCCCCAAGGTCTTGCAGGTGGTGCAGCCATGATAGGTTGCACAATAGGTACTTGCACTAGAACTCTGTGGAAAACATAGGATTCAATAGGAAGAGGAGATCTTAGCCTTCATGGAGGATAACTTGTGGTGTGCTGCAATGACGACCTTACTTGTGGAGGAGTAGGTGGAGTATTATGTTGCAACAAATCTTCAAAAAGTGGATCCACTACTCCTTGAGCCCTCAAACCTCATGTATAGCTTCTACCCGCTAGAATGTAGATGGAAACAAGAGAGATATTAAAAATAACAATACAAAAGATCATAATAAGATACTTGAAAACTTATTCACTTCCATCAAACACGTGAGGCTTTAATTGCGTGTGTCATTCCCCAACGGAGTTGCCAAAAAACTATTGGGTGAAAATTATGTAATCCCTTTAATAGATTACAAAACTTGATTTTAGCCATAGTTGTGTGAGATACAATCTCTCCTCTTAGAAAGGGGAGGCGCCCTTCTTACTGCTTATTGAAACTAAGTAAAAATAATTGAGTATTCACAATGATGTACACAACGATTAAGAGATGGGGGTGTGTCACATTCATAATTCTCGCTTTTTTCAAATAATATGTTTTACAATGCTTCACAATTTTAAGTTCTTGATTTGATACAACATCAAACTAAAAACAAAGCAATAATTTCGATATTCTTATCTTGTCAAAGCAAAGACTAAGAAAACTAGCATAGTAACGATAAATGATAAAACAAGAAAACTCACGAAGGCACAAAGTTGTTTCGTAGCTTTCACCAATGAATACTTGAGATATGTAACCAACATAGTATTAGAAGCACAAAGTCTTTTAGATACTCCACGATAGATCCATGAACAATATGAATAGATACAAGCACAAAGTCTTGTAGATAATTCACCAACAACATTCAATCAATATCATAAATTTGAATAAAAGAGTGTAACTCAAAGTTTACATGAATTTACTCAAAGCCCTTAGATCTTAATCACTAATCACTACCAATCTCAATCAAATCCAAAAGATAATCGATTCCAACACAAATTTTGGTATGCAACTCACTTCTTTATTGATCAAAATAGATTCACAAAGATGAACACAAAGTTTCATGTATTTGCTTCTCAAATGGGCAACACTTCGTTGCAAAAGATAAAACGTCCAGGATTACAAAAGAATCCTCTCATATTTATAAAAGAGAGGGAAGAGAAAATCTAGGAAAAGTAGATGAGCGAATCTAGGAAAGTTAGGTGAGAAAATTTAGGAAAATCTCACCTAACAAGTTGGCTTATTAAAAAATGTTGTCCATATTTTTAGGAAAACATCTCAGTTTTTACATGTAATTACATCTTGAAAAATGACATGTAAGATGTCAAGAACTATTTACATAATGCATAAATGAAAGAATAAAACTATCTAACACTAGAGATGAAAATAAGTCTTTATGGATCCTTGCATTGGGTGCATAACTCTTCATATTTCTTCTTTGTCTCCAGTATGATTGCCTTATCTGGACCAACTGTGTAAACGACAATGGTGTGAACTCTTGTGATTGATCTTCTTGTAGACGAGCAAATTTTCTTGCATCTTTCTAGATGCATTTTGAGACAATCAAGAGAAAGCCATATATTGCATATGGTGTGCATGGAAGTATTTGAAAAACCTTCATCTTCCACTTGCTTCATGACAACTTCCTTGAATATTTGAGTTATCTCACTGACCGGGAGAAAAGTATGATCATCATGAAGGAGCTTACTCGGTAACTCCTCAATTGCATTCACTTGGATAACACGATGTCCTTTGACATCTTATTATACTTGGTGGATATCTTCAATAAGAGATTTGATCACTTGTATGTAGTGTTTGAGAGATTCCCTTACATCAACATACTTCTCTTTGTCGGGAATTACCCCTAGTTTCACCAACTTACCCAGCTTTGTCTCTTTCATTTTTGACCAAAATATGAGACATCTTTCCATTTCTTTTTTCTCTTCGAAAAGTATATTTTCTTCTTTATCCAACTCTAATTTCAGCTTGGCTATTTGAGTAGTTTTCTCATCTGCAATAGCCATGACCTATGAATCATGTTCTATCATTTCATCAATGAAATCATATAACACCTTGCCCTTGAAGGTGGATTTCTTTTCCTTTTGCACTACTTGTTCTTCGATGTTTACCATGGCCCATAGGTTGTACATCCTCGGAAGAGCTTGCAATGTTCCTCAAAACTGTTGCATAACGCCCAACTTTCTCCTTATATATATTTCTGGCCTGCTCCATCTTATCAAGCCTTCCTGCTAATGCATCCAGGACCACTTGTGCATCTTACTTTGCACTTGCATTTGTCACTTTTCCAATTTGGACTCTTGTGACAGTGTAATCCTCCATGTTTACATCACCTTCTTCTTGTGGAGGTAGACCAATCTCAACAAACTTGTGACCATATTTGTCAACATGAAGCCTTGAATAGAATTTTTCCTTTTTCTTCCCTTTGGATTTTGGAGGAGCTATCTCTTCAAGATCAAGCTCATCTGGGGAGATCATTTGTTTCTTTCACTTCAATACTTAAGAGATCAACCAAGGAGGAAGGAAGGAAGTATATGCTTCTTGAATTGTAGTCAATTCCTGTGTTGCAACCACTTTTGTAGAAATGATTGGTATTGTAACAATCAGGGTAGTATCTGTCGTGATTGCTCCAATGGATTGCAAATCAAGATGACTCTGCAAAGAATCATTCATGAATCTATTGAATTTGGCTTCATAAGTGATATCAAAAGATGGAGATGAAAAACTTGGGATGGATGGGGGAGAATTTGACAAGACATCAACAGTTTGTGAGTTTGAAATTGTAGGAGGAGTGGAAAGGACAGTTGATACTGTAGGGGGAATGGAAATATTCACTGCACTTGAAATTGCTGTAAGAGGAGGTGGAGGAGTAGTTGGATTTGGAGGTGTATGAGGAATATTGGTAGTAACTAGCGATTATGTCTAGGGAAGATCTTAGACAACATTCTTATGTGGAGATAGAGGTTGTTCATCATCATGCCTGAGTTCCTCCTCATTACCTTCTTTTTTCAGATTCATCCTTATCAGATTCTTCTTCATCAGATTCTTCTGATTCTTCACCCTCATTCTCTTCTTCTTCTTCTTCTTCAGATGATTGTTCCTCATAAGCAAGCTCCTTTCCTTCTGCATGTGTTTGTTTAGATTCTGTTGCCTCCTGTTCTTTAACTATCTGTGTAACATTCTTACCAAAGGTGAACATGATTCTAGGACCTCTTTGGGAAGAAGAGGGAGTAGCCACATGTTTGTTTTTTGTACGAAGCTCCTACCGTTGGCTGGTTTCTCCTCCTGGTGCTTCTCCTTCAGATTCGGTCTTGAAAGCTTTCATTTAGAAAACATGTTTATGCAACCATTATGTTGTGTTTTGTAAAAGGGAGAAAGCCTTTCCCTGATAGAGACACTTTCATTTTTAGACCATTGTATTGGAGGTAAGGTCCTCCTAGCAATCTCATCTTCTTCATAAGCAAAGTTTATGATGTTGCCAGGATCTGTGAAATCTGATGGTAGATCAGCCACACCAAGATATCTGATATGCTCTATTATCAGCCTACAAAAATCCATTCTGTGGATGTCTTCTTCATCTTTGTAGTCCACCCATATGTCTTCAAAGCAGTAGACATGTCGGCGATCCTTCTTTAATTTCCTCTTCACATCTTGGTAGTCAAAGTCAAATCTATATTTATATGTTTTGATAGTCATGATTCACATTTATGCATAGACTGAATTTTATTTTTGTACACTGTGAATGGTACACCTCCCAATTGTTAGTTGAAACCTTAAACCTGACTTGTGTATTCTCTGGCATTCCTTGTGAACTAAGATCAACTGTCTACACAACTCTATTAGTATCCACTTATCTGAGGGATATCTGGGAAACATGTATGGACACCCAATATAGCAACCAAATCTCATGTAGGTGAAAGTTGGAAACTACAAAAAGATACAACAAACCTTACTAACCACTTTGTAGGCTTCATCCGATACTCTTTTCTTTTCAAGAGTCGGATCAAAAGTGAACAGTAGGGGTGCGTAGAAGGCATCTATGACTCTTCTGAAATGATGAAAAATTTCTCTCAATTTCAACTAATAATAGAACTCATACACAGGTACAAAATGTCTGTTTTCCTTTGTAGACAACCCCAAAAATTGCCTCATTACTACAACAACATATACCAGATAAGAAGTCATGTAAAATTTCAGAGTGGTTGGCACATTGATCAATTGTTCATGGATTTCGTCACTTATCTGAGTTCCCTAATCAATATGTGCTTTCTTTCTTCTGATTATGTGGATGTATTCATACATCCAATCTTGAAAATTACATGAAATAGGCAATCCTTTAACCCTGCTGAGGAGAGTAATCATATCTCTAACATCCTCTTTGAAATCACTTTGAGGAAGCCCTTTAGGCCATCTTGAGATACTGGACCTTGGAGTTTTCAACCATTGAGTATTAATCAATTTTTTAGCTATGTTGGGATCACTATCATAGACCTCCTGTGCCTGTTGAATTGAGATCTTTGTATATTGTTCCATGTGTGGAACCTAAAAAACAATATCAAAGAATTCAGGGTCTAATCTCATCATGACTTTTCCTGAGGAATTCTTACACTTCTATCATCTCAAATGTAATAAGATGCAACTTGGAGCACAAACTCTATGTTATGAGCAGAAGTTGGAAATGTAGACACCAAGTGCAAGTTGCTATGAACAATGGCTCTCAAGCTATCTTCTAAGGGCTTTTGCTAAGTTCTTACAAAATCGTCTAGGTCTTGATGACCAATTTCAGTGTCTTTGATTTCATCCACCTTTGAGATCACCACATTTAGTGGAAAGACACCCTGATATTTGTATTTCATCTTTGCCTCCTTAGAAGATGACAAAGGCTTTTTGGCTGTCATATAGAAATATCAATACTGAGGAATATCACCTTCAAGGATCACCTAATGAGAATTTGATAGGAACTGCAAGAATAATGGATTAATAGATGTTAGTACAAAATTTTAGTGTTGGAAAGCGTGAAGCGGGTGGGAAATTTGGAGCAACTGCAAATGAGCTATTTTGCATGGAAATCATAGCATTGGCAAAGAAATGAGGTTCAGAGCGCAAGCAGAGTGATTTCAGAGTGTTTGAAAAGAAAACTGATTTTTGTGTAGGAGTGCTAAAAATCAGTGCTCCTACATCTTGAGCTAGTGATTTACATGTAGTAACGTTGATTTTCAATGCTCCTACATGCCTTATTCATTTGGTGGGAACAAGTGTCGAAGCGCTAAATTTTAGCGCTTGAGCATGTATGGGAAGATTTTAGTTTATGCTCGAGCGTTAATTTTTAGCACTTGAGCATGTCCATCATTGCTTTGTTTAGGTCAAGTGTATAACTAGACAAAATCACCACTTTAGCATTTTGAGAGGAGACACTCCATGTAGGAGCGGTGATTTTCACCGCTCCTACATCTTGGAGTTAGGGAAAATCTTCAGATGTAGCAACGGACTTTATCACTACTTCGATAGTTTGGGGGAAGGTATTCAATATTCAAGTGTTGAAGTTTGTTGCTCAGACATTGAAGGGAAAGATCATACAAAAAGCATCAAAGTTTCATCATTTGCAAAAGATAAGAACTTTACCACTTTGAGCTATTTGGAAAAATCAGTATGCAATGTGGCGAAGGAAATTAAAAATGTCATGATGAAGAATGGAAAATTCGTGGAGAGAAACATCCAGGGAATTTTAAGGAAAATGTACAAAACAGAAAAACAAAGGAAAGCAAGGCACGAATTGAAAAGAGGAAGGAGATTAAAAAACATGCAAATATTGAAACCCTAAAAAAGAAAAATGCACGGGCAACAAACTAATTAGAATCTACATATCTTTGAAAGCAAAGAGAAATAAAAACTCGACGAAGAGGAAGAATAAAAGTGCACCTATCAAAAACTCGAAACCCTAGTTTGAAAGCTTTAAGAAGTCTTCAGACGCAAGTTGTAGGAGGTTGGAGAGCGATCGTACGAGTTGAATGAGAAAGAAAGGTGAATAGATTGAAGATAGATTAGCTTAAAATCACTTATTAAGTGACTTAGAAAAGACCATAAATGCAACTCAAGTTGCATTAATTATGGAAGACATAAAGGTGAAATAGATGCACTAGCAGTGATTTTCACCACTTGTGCATCAAAGAGACTTGACAAAAGGAGAAATGCACTAGCGGTGAAAATCACCACTTGTGCATCTCAAGGTTGGGTATAAAGTGTAGGAGTGCTAAAAAATTTGGCTCCAACACTTGGAGTTAAACTTTTTCCAACTTGAGGCTAATGTAGGAGCGCTGAAAATCAGCACTCCGACATGAGTCAAAAATTGACTAACTCTCAAGGATTGGAAATTAACGAAGATACTCATTTTGAAGCTCTTTGAAAGACGAACGGGGGGGAACGCTCAAATGGAATATTTGAGGTCTTGAACTATGCATCGAGGTGAATTGAAAATTTCCTCATTTTGCGTGCTTGAAGTATATGAAACTACGAAATAGACAAGTTTCATAGGGGGTTATCCAGTGAATCTGGCGCAGCTGGATTCAAGGATAACATATATTTATATTTTTATACATATATATATATATGGTTATATATATATATGTATGTATATATACTTATAATGTGAATGAATAAGACTTAATTTATGAAAATAATATTTATTCAAATATGATTTTGAAAGTATTTAATTCAGATGTAAAAATATAAATATGTAGTTTTATTTGAGTTTGAGTTAGTATGCAAATAGAAAGATTTATAGATACATATGTTTTCCATTTTCGTTTGGAATATAAGTAAACTAAATGGATTGAGTTGCTGAGTTAAGTATAAACAACATGTATTTCTTTGGATTATTTCATTAACAATGGATTGCAATGTAGTTAGACATGTAAAATTTTATAACGAACTTTAAAGTTAAATTGTGTTTCCGTAAGAACCAATGAGTAGTAAATGTTTGATATGTAAACAAACTTATTAGATTCGAGGTATTGTTTATTCTCTCTATGAAATTACTTCTAGGACAGGATGCCGAATGTGGGATCCCAGAGACGGTAATTTACTTTTCTAAATTACCATTTTATTTTTATTGCTTGGCCAAGCTATTGTACCAGTGAAATAGATAGTTGAAAATCCTAGAATTTATTTTATAAATGTCTCTGCCACATCCTGTATGCGAGCATTATGTTATTAGAGATTAGGAATTGCGTATAGACATCAGGAACACATCGAGAGATTCCCTCTTGCTTACACCATTCCAGGTTGCTAGGCTCCTCGTGCAAGGTAGGTGCTTTCTTCGAGTTAGGAAGAAACCAAAAGAAGCATTGTACTTCGTGGTTGGGTAGAAAAGACACCTTAACCTCACTCTTGGCCTCGGCTTGCGGAAGACTAGCAGAGTCATGGTGATTGAGGATCGAGAATCTTTTATTGTATGGATATACCACTTGTACTATTCTTGTATGGATTGCATAGCCAATCTGTAAATGTAAACTTATCTTCATGAATGTATTTTGATGTAAAACTCATACTTGTAACATTGAAATAGATGTTATGTAACACCCTATTGGTGTGTGATTGTAATTCATTATTGTAACTTGCCTTAGAGCATTTATTGATATTTAATTTTAAATGTGTGTATCACTTTTCCTTATTTGGAATGTGCTTTTCTTTTCAGAATACTATGTTTAGTATGTGAGTTTTTCAAGCTTTACATTTCATATCAGAGCGTCTAGGTTAAACTCTAGGACCTATGCTTAATTACACTTTAATGCTATGTTTTTTAGAGTAATCCAGATGGATACTAGATTTACTTATCAACATGGTGGAGGATCTCGTGGTGATACAAATGAAAAATTGGATCAGATCCTATCCCTGCTGACTCAACAAGGGGCTAGGATTGACAGTTTGGAACAAGAAAGACGAATAGGCCAACCAAGGCCGAACTCTGGCGAAAATGAAGGTAGTGCAAATGAAACAAATGAAGGAAACCCGAGTAAGCAAGGGAAAGTGGCTGAAGAGTTGGGAAAAGACCTCAAGAAGGTCACCCTACCAAAATTTGATGGAAAAACATTTAGGGATGGGGAAAAAGCATAGGTGATTGAGATGGAGAAGTATTTTTCCTTGAGAAATTTTTCCAATGAGACTAAGGCTGAATGAGGATCATATCAACTCATCGGTGAAGCTTCCACTTGGTGGGATAAAGAAAAGGCTGAGAAGCAGTTGTTACATGGTGAGGTAACTTGGGATCAATTTTTGTAGTTGTTCAGAAAAAGGTGGCTACCACATTTCTATTTTGACAAAAAGATAACTGAATTCTAGAATCTCACTCAAGGGGGAATGACAGTAACTCAGTATTGGAAAAAATTCTCCCACTTGCTCAAATACATACCCTAGTACCAGCTTGATGAGAGGTTCCAGATTCACAAATTCATCTTGGGGCCCAAGCCTCAAATTGGAGCTGAAGTAGACATTCATAATCCTTCCACCATGGATGAGGCTTTTGAGAAAGCAACCAAGCAGGAACAAAAGTTACAATAGGTTGCAAATTAGAGAAAGAGTAGTGATGCTAAGTATGGTAACAAGAAATCTCAAGGAAATAGTCAGAATAATAGTAATTAGAATCAGAATAATCAGGGCAATAACCATCAGATCATGAATCTCAAGAGGGGAAACAATTCTCAGGACTACAATGATGGGAATCAGAACAACAATAAGAGGGAAAATAACAACAATAACAAGAGAGATGCTTCAGATAGACCCAGAGCACCCCACAGAGGTTGTTACACATGCGGTGGTGAGCACTGTGCCAGTGTGTGTCCTCATAGAGTGAATAATCAGAAAAAAAGAACTAACATCACATCCATGTGGCGGTTGATAATCACCAAGCTGATTTCCAGGCTACGCCAATCTAGTTCACGGGTAAGCTTTTTGAATGCCTTGTTTCTATCTTAATTGATACGAGAGCCACTGAGTGTTTTGTAGATCCTCATGTTATTTCTAAATTATCTATTAATCTGGGATATATGGCTAATTCATGGAAGGTCCAATATGGAAATCAGGTAGAGAGAGTAGTAGAGCAATGTCTAGCCTGTAGCAAACTTGAACTTCCTAGCTTTGAGACATAGGTTAACTTGTATGTAGCACCCCTGGGGTCATATGATGTAATCTTGGGAATAAATTGGCTTACTGAACATAAGTCCATCATTGATTGTGAAGAGAAAACAGTGAAATGTTTAGATGATTAGGATAATCGTGTTGAGATTCATGGCTTAAAAAGGCCCCTAGAGCTCAGGCAGATCTCTTCCTTGCAACTAAAGATGACTAACAGAAAAGGGTGCACTATCGTTGCAGTAAAGGTTAGGGATCTTGATAGCTCAGAGTTGTTAGCTAATGATCATCCTATTCTAAAGGAATTCCAAGATGTTTTCCTGATGAGCTGACTGAGCTACCACCTAAATGGAAGTTTGATTTCTCAATAGACTTGCTACCTGGAATTGAGCCTCAGTCAGAGGCACCATATAGGATGAACACTACTAAATTGTATGAGATGAAGGTCCAATTGTAAGAGTTTCTTAACCGGGGATTTATTAGGCCAAGTGTGTCCCCATGGGGAGCACCTGCCATATTTGTGAAGAAGGATGGGACCTTAAGATTGTGTATTGATTATAGAATTCTTAACAAGGTTACCATCAAAAATAAATATCCACTTCCTAGGATAGATGAACTATTTGATCAGATGAAAGGGGCTAAGGTATTCTCAAAAATTGATATGAGATCGGGATACCATCAACTAAGGATAAAAGATAAAGACATTTTCAAAACTGCATTCAAGACTAGATACAAGCACTATGAGTTCATGGTGTTACCATTTGGGCTAACCAATGCTCTGACAAATTTTATGAATTTGGTGACAACATCTTCTAAGACTGCCTGGATGACTTTGTACTAGTCTTCCTGGGTGATATCTTAATATATTCTAAATCAGAGGAAGAACATGACAAACATTTGAGGATAGTGTTGCAGTGTTTGAGGGATCATAAGCTTTATGGGAAGATGTCTAAATGAACTTTTTACCAAACTGAGGTGCACTATTTGGGACATGTTATTTTAGTTGATGGGATAGCAGTGGACCCAGATAAGATCAAGGCAATCATGGAGTGGCCAACACCACAAAATGTTTCAGAAGTCCGAAGCTTTATGGGACTTGTTGGCTATTATAGGAAATTTGTCAAGGGGTTCTCAACAATTGCAACACCCATTATTGCACTCCAATGAGAGGGAAATAAATTTGAATGGAGTGATAAGTGTGAGAAGGCATTTCAATTGCTAAAGGAGAAACTTACTTCTGCTCCTATCTTGATTGTGCCGAATCCAAATGGGTACTTTACAGTGATAACATATGCTTTAGGTGAGGGTGTTGGAGCAATTCTTATGCAGGACAGACAGGTGGTGGCATACGAGTCTAGGAAATTGAAGCCGCATGAATTGAACTATGCATCACATGATTTGGAGTTGGCTGCCATAGTGCATGCCCTTCAAATGTGGAGGCACTACATTTTGGGGAAGCCTTTCGAATTGAAAACAAATCATTTGGGACTACAGTATATTTTCACTCAACCCAACTTGAATGCTCATCAGAGACAATGGTTGGAGTTTTTAAGTGAGTATGATTTTGGCATTAAATATATAAAAGGAAAATAAAATAGAGTAGCATATGCCCTAAGAAGGATGAGGCATCTTGCAGCTATGGTAACTATAAGGTCAAATTTTAAACAGAGGGTGATCCAAGCTTTGTTGGGAGATGAGCATCATGATAGGGTGAAACAAGTCCTAGAGCAGGATCCTTCAGATCGTAGATATGATGGATACATTTTTGAGACTGATGTAATCTTAAGGTACTAGGGACAGATGTATGTTCCTAACACAACATGATTGATGGAATTAGTACTAACAAAATTTCACAATGCATCGTATTTAGGGCACCTCGGTGTAACTAAAATGATAGGACTCAAACCATTGTATTTCTAGCCAGGACTTAGGAGGGATGTTACTGCTTTTGTAGCATGATGTTTGGAATGCCAGTGAGTTAAGGCTGAGCATGTGCATACAACGAGACTCTTATATCCCCACAGGGTGCTAGAATATAAATGGCAGGTAATCACTATGGATTTCATTCAAGGGTTGGCTATGACCAAGAACCAACATGATGTCATCTTGGTTGTGGTTGAAAAATTGATGAAAGTAGCTCACTTCATCCATGAGAATCTTAAGGATGGATCCTTAGTCCTAGCAAAAAAAATTGTGCAAGAAAATTTCCAGTTGCACGGAGTGCCAGAGATGATCATCTCTGATCGCGACACTTGAATGACTTCCAGGTTCTGGACTACATTGAATGCTTCTTTGGGAACCAAATTGAACTTTAGTTTTAGCCTATCATCCTGAGATCGATGGTCAGATGGAGAGGGTGAATCAGGTAGTAGAGGATCTCCTCGGGATGTATTGTATGGATCAACAACATAAGTGGGAGGAATACCTACCTTTAGTGGAGTTTGCATATAATAACCCATATCACGCCTCTCTAGGAATGACACCTTTCAAGGCTTTGTATGGTCGCAGATGTCGCACACCTATTAGTTGGGATAAGGTGGAAGACATGATTCTCATTGGGCCAACGATGTTGAGAGAGATGGAGGATCAGATGAAGCTAATTAAGGAAAAGTTGAAACAAGCTTCAAATCGACATAATAGTTTTGTAGATAGGAACATAACGTTTAGGTATTTCTCAGTGGGAGATAAGGTCTTCTTGAGGGTTTGACTGCAGAAGAGTTCAATATCATTCGACAAGAGCTCTAAGCTTGCCCCTAGATATGTTGGGCCATTTGATATTTTGGAAATTATCAATCTGGTTACATATAGGTTTGCTCTACCATTGGCTCTATCCCATATACATAATGTCTTCCATGTTTCTATGCTTAAGCCATACCATCTAGTTGTTTCTCATATTCTTGACTGGCGTGCATTGTAGGTTTAGGATCCAAGGGTGGTGCTAGTGGAGCCCACCAGGATTTTGGAGAGGCACAACGTTAAGTTGCGGAACCAAGATGTTGTGCAGTATAGGGTCAAGTGGGACTATTATTTGGTGGATAGTGCCACCTGGGAGAATGTAGAGGATACTAATAGATCTTTTCTGCATTTGAGATTTTACCATACTTTTTCTTTCTGCTTATTATAACTTTTATATATACTGGATGTGTCAGACTATGTTATGTAGATGTTTTGTAATAAGACATCGAGACGATGTCTCTTCCAAGTGGGGAAGGATGTCACATCTCAGCCTTTGGTACTGCTTGCATTTGCTTTATATGGAATTGATATATGAATAAATGTGTGTGGTAGAATAAATAATAAATAATATGATATTTGGAAAGATGAAATAAGTGAATGTTTATTTCATTTTAGAAAAGATGAAATATA
The DNA here is from genome assembly GCA_007258455.2 of Sequoia sempervirens. Classification (NCBI taxonomy): domain Eukaryota; kingdom Viridiplantae; phylum Streptophyta; class Pinopsida; order Cupressales; family Cupressaceae; genus Sequoia; species Sequoia sempervirens. The sequence continues at coordinate 234,528,898 of VDFB02000008.1, read as the reverse complement.
ATGAATAAATTGATTTATTTCGAAGTGATGCAAAATAAAAAGTGTTATTTGGAATAATGAAATATATTGCTTTGATTTATATTTTCTTGGATACTAATCTATTAATGGGTGCCTAAGTTTTCATGAGTTGTAGGTTGTCGAAGACCAAGGGTGTGGTTAAGGTAGAGGTTAGCTACCTGGCAGGATTAAGATGGAATGATTTCTCTCGCACACACACAAGCACTTAGTAAACATATAGTTGAATTTAGTATTTTATTTAGTTAATTATTTGTATTGTTCTTACTTTATAGTGATTATTTAAATTAATTAGTGGTAAATTAAAATTGCATAGAAATAAATGAATTAGTTTTATTTTAATTAATGATTTCATTTGAAAAGTAAATGATATTTATTTATTATTTGAAGATGATTATGTTGCATAGAAAATAAATCTTGTTTTCTTTTAAAAATTAGATTTACTAGATAAACTTGAAATAAATCCTGAAAAATATAGGAAGATTTTTGAAACAAATCGGTAAGATAGAAAACATTAGAAAAGTAGTAAAATAAGAGAAAAAGAGTTAAATTTAGAAAAACAAAACAAAAAAAAAGCAAAATAAAGATGGGAAAAAGAGGGAGAAAATAATAATAAAAGATAATAAAAACTCTTATTCATGCAACCAGAAGATTCATTTGTTTACTGAATTCATTTTTCTCTATCTTCCATTCTGCAAAAAACAATAACTCATAGTAGAATATGGGGATTTAAACAAAGTAGAAAAGAATAGTGGAAAGACAAGGAGAACAAGAGGAAGCCAAATTAGAGAGCAATTTCCTGGTTTTTAAATTCGTTTCCAATGTTTTTCAATTTTCAAAATGTGAGAATAAATAATCGTATTTGTGGAAAGGTTGAATTCTTTGCTGAAACCCCTTTGTGTATATCAATTGTTTATAACCTGGTTGCAATTTTGCATTTGATGTTTTAATGTTTTATTTTCTGTATGAGATTTAGCATCATGGTTGTACTCGTTTGAGTTTTCTTTCTCCTTATACACACACACACAAACACATATATGTATAAATTATATTATATTATTGCTGAAAAATGTATCCAGCACAGAAAAACAAATCTTATTTTTAATGAATTAGCGAATTGGTATCTGTATCTCTCTTCTTCAGTCAGTATTGAAAATAATATATATATATATATATACCTTTGTGCATATATATAAATTTCTGAATGGATAAATGTTAGCATATTTTGAATTGAAATTACCAAATGGGAATTACTGTTTTTATTTTACCTATGTATGCAAGTTCTTAAAAACATAGAGTAAGGAAAATTTGCAACCATGCTGCCTTGGGAAGACTACCTGTGGAGGCAGGCACCCCTCCATAGGCAGCACACCCCCATAGGGGCCGATGGCCTCATAATATACATGTATGATGTTGAATGTTGAATCTTCCTTCAAATTAGTACTTGTTGATACTGCGCTTGTTGTGTGCTAAGTGATGACTGCATTTTGTTTTTCTGAGGCTGCATTATATATACATATATATGTATGTGTGTGTGTAAATTTATACATTTGGAATTATGTAATTACAATATATATTTATGATTTTAAATGATATTTTACTTCTGTTTTAATGGATATTTTCTTAATATATATATATATATAGTTATATAAATATATATATGTATATATATTTATAATGTGAATGAATGAGACTTAATTTCTAAAAAGAATATTTATTCAAATATGGTTTTGAAAGTATTTAATTCAGATGTAAAAATATAACTCTATATTTTTATTTGAGTTCGAGTTAGTATGCAAATGGAAAGATTTATAAATACATATGTTTGCCATTTCCGTTTGGAATATAAGTAAACTAGATGGATTGAGTTGCTGAGTTAAATGTAAACATGTATTTCTTTGGATTATTTCATTAACAATGGATTGCAATATAGTTAGACATGTAAAATTTTATAACAAACTTTAAAGTTAAATTGTATTTCCGCAAGAACCAATGAGTAGTAAATGTTTGCTATTTAAAAAAACTTATGAGATTCAATGTATTGTTTATTCTCTCTATGAAATTACTTCTGGGATAGGATGTTGAATGTGGGATCCCAAAGATGGTAATTTACCTTTTCTAAATTACCATTTTATTTTTATTGCTTGGCCAAGCTATTGTACCAATGAAATAGATGGTTGAAAAGCCTAGACTTTATTTTATATATGTCTCTACCACATCCTGTATGTAAGCATTATGCTATTCTAGATTAGGAATTGCATATAGGAATTAGACACACATTGAGAGATTCCCTCCTGCTTACACCATTCTAGGTTGTTAGGCTCCTCGTGTAGGGTTGGTGCTTTCTTCGAGTTAGGAAGAAACCCGGGGAAGTATTGTACTTCGTGGTTGGGCAGAAAAGACACCTTAACCTCACTCTTGGCCTTGGTTTGCGGAAGACCAACAAAGTCATGGCAGTTGAGGACCGAGAAACTTTTATTATATGGATATACCACTTGTACTATTCTTGTATGGCTTGCATAGCCAATCTTAAATGTAAACTTATCTTCACGAATGTAGTTTGATGTAAAACTCATACTTGTAACATTGAAAAAGATGTTATGTAACACCCTATTGGTGTGTGTGATTGTAATTCATT